>NQII01000968.1:583941-610364 GCA_002778355.1 Clitarchus hookeri | reverse complement strand
CGAACTAGATGTCAAACTATATGAATGTAACTATTTAGATTCATAAATTAAAGTAAAACTTATTATTTTAAAAAAATCATATATAAACAAACACTAACATTGAGCTTAATGTCACCTTGGTCAATTGTGCACCTGAATACGTGCTNAAAATCATATATAAACAAACACTAACATTGAGCTTAATGTCACCTTGGTCAATTGTGCACCTGAATACGTGCTCTGTGGTCTTAGTTATATATTAGGCAACATTTATTGTGCATCGGTAGCGTTATTGCCTCACATGTACGTTTAACACACGCAATTAATTTTTTAGTGATGTTCAGCAAAGTTATCTTATGCATAAGGATTCATTACCATGGGAGTATTTTATGCCTTGATGTTTCAGAAAATACTCTCTCCGTCCCTATATCTCAGTTTAAATGTGCATATGTAGTCAACTCGCGGTTACTTAAAACACTTATGGAGCCCTGCTGATATTCTACTTTCAGGATATTCCTCCACCTCATGCAAAAAAAGCTTAACTGAGTCTAGAAAATTACACCAAAGGGAGCATTCGTGTTCACTCTGTGTAATAATATTTTGCATAAGAACGATTTCTTACCAGGTATTAAAAACACAACTATTTTCCTCATGTGTTGTTTATATTATTTATAAATTAAATAATATTACTTATATACAAAATGTAAGTTAGATTTCAATTTAATTAAAAAATAATATAGTTAACACAAGTATAAAACGCCTGTGATACATATTCAGGAACCAACCAAAGACGTAAAACATGGGGAGATTTTTCAAATGTTTGATTTAGAAACCGCGTACACACAATGTANCCAAAGACGTAAAACATGGGGAGATTTTTCAAATGTTTGATTTAGAAACCGCGTACACACAATGTATACTTAGCCTACCTATAAGCACTCCTCAAAAAAAATTTTCACCACCTGTAATTGGTTGAAAATAGGACATTAGGCGCAGTACAAAAGGAGATGTGGCAGGTCTGGTGTGGTATTATGTACTGATAGTATGTATTTTCATAGCATACTTTCTCTTGGGCTGTGAGAAACCTGGCATAGGCTATTCACGGTAAAGTGAGCAATTTTGAAAGCCCTCTCATTTAGAATAAAAGTCAATAAATATGATTTATTTTAGCCCTAGACGTTGACTTCCGAGTGCGGTGGAATATATTCACACTGTGTTTATTACTTACATTGCAATATTAATCTAAAAGGTGCTTAAAGGATGAAAAATAGCTGAAATAAAAAAGTAACTAGGGCTTCAAAAGTGCTCACGTTATCGTGAACAGCTTATAACTAAGAAATCCCGGTGGTGCAAAACCTTTTTTGGTTGTACGTTTTTATGATCTTAAATTCGTTAAGCTTTGCCCGTATAAAAATCTTATATTTACTGTTTTATTTTTACTAAGGGTTTTTGATATTTTATATAATACTTTCTTCTGTGTATAATGCACAAAGCTCAATACTTCTCATGAAGTAAATACGAAGTTGCATTGTTACATACACAGAAAATATGTAAATAAACACGGATTCCAGCAGTCAACATATCAGTAATCAACACCCGTAAAATGTTTGATACTATTGTTAGCCTGAACCCAATTAATAAATATTTGTCGCAACATATCAATATAAATTAATTATAATAATGAAAATATCAAAATACTAAAGATTTTGCTTATTAAGATGTTTACCTTTTCGCCAGATAGGAACCGATTTTTACCTGAAATAAAACATTCCTCTTGTAATGCTTTTTTATTCATCAGTAAAATCTAAATGGTGTTTGAATGATAAAAATGTGCTGTACTCTGAAATTCAATGTTTTTTAAATCAGACAATAATTTATTCTTCGTGCTTGAGAATCAAAGAGTTTATGTCTTGAAATATATTCAAAATTCTAGCTTAGGGGATGAACGTGAAGAAAATACAAAACGCCAGGAATAAAATCGACTTTTTGTCGATTGTATTTGCTGACATTACGTTTGATGTTCCATTCAGTTTCAAGTTATTTTAACCCTTGGATGAAGAGTATTACATAATGTTGTACATCGCTCCTGCTTTCACTCCATTGTGAGAGCTATAGTTTATTCTTCTCTTAGTACAGAGGATGTTATTATCAATATATTCATTGCATGTGAATCTCTTAGTGTATGCTTAAAACTTGACAATTTTCATTTGTTTGAACGACCTCCCCCTCCCCTTATAGCAAAGACTGGTGCACCATCAACAGACTTATGTAGAATATTCGTATTACCATTAACAGCGATTTTATTATGTCTACTAATTTCCTTTCCTGCTCATGTAGCAGTAGAAGCGCTAATTACTTGGTTCTTAAAATTATGTTTTTGTTAAGCTGTATGGCTAATGAAGTGCATCGAATTGTTTGAGATGTTATGCGATAAATATATAACATTAAAGGTTTTTTGACTTATGTCATTAATTATATCCAACGAGAGGTCTCGATAAACGCCCTCTATCTTCCAACAAATATGAATACTTATAAATTAAATTGCTAAGGTATTTTAAAAATACATTAATTTTTTTATAACTATGACGTCAATAGTATGTTCAGTACGTTTCGTCATACTGAAGTTTAAATGCACAACACTCAGGTAATTTACCACGTTCACTGTTTAAAGCGAACAGTTATTTAAATACCGGGAGCATATGCACTGGTATAGTTCCTTCTTTATCTTTGCAAAAGGTTAATTACATTCGCCAGATGTTACACTTGTTTCGTGGATTTAAAAAATCTGACTATTTTATTCAAATGAGAGTTTCCAAACAATCCCTATCCTCCTCAATGGTCAAATCGCATGTCATACGGTTATATCGTTGTATGAAGATATAAAATGCAAAAGTATCTCCCGCTTGCTGTTCGAAATAACTTACGTGCCCTCAACTTGTGTATCAGATCGATTCTCATTCAGCTCACACTTACTTCTTACATGCTGTTATGTTAGCTCTCAAAAATATGAGTCCCATTTTAACAATTTCTTTTTTTATCTAAGCTTGAGCATATATATATTTTTCATACATTTCCTTAAATTATAATTTTTATCCTTCATTTTATATTGATCCGGAAAATTGTTATAACTTGTTCTAGACAACTGGCTATACAAAGTCATTTCACTGTTGCATATTCTGACAAACATGAAGATCCTATTAAAGGATGATTTAAACGGAAAATAGCCCAAGTATAAAAATAACATTTTCCAGGAAACCGAGTTTCAAGAATTATTGTTGAAGGAAATGCAATTAATTGACTGATTTTATAAATTTAAAGTGAAAGTAGCTCTCTTCGTACCTCTATAAGTCAATGTATTGTGACTATTTACAAACAATAAGGTTTTCTTGAATGTCAGTTATAAAATTGGTTTTGTTGTACGCTGAATACGATATACCACTTGAATCCGAACCCAAGTTTTCGTTAAAAACGTTAACGAGAATAAAGATATTGTAGCAACATTTCCAACAGACGTAATTTATTTTGTGTGAAACACATCATAACAAGTGTTGAAGATGTCCATGTATACTGCAGCTGTGGTGGTTGCCTCTAAGGAAATTGGACTAATTATGGACAGGCGGGAAATTACACACCAAACACCACACTTTTCTGAATGAAAAGGTTCTTAATGCACAACGTGGGGATTTACACCGGCACAAAGATAGGAGTTTTGAGTATTTAGATAATCTGAAGGGTGAAACCAAGCTTCGCCGGAAAAAAAAGTGAGTAAGCCAGAATACTCGGATTTGCGTAGGCGAGTGTCTGCAACCAGCGCCAGTGTTTCACTTTGTCAGACTCCTTGCGTTCATGGACGACGGAGATACAGTACGCATGAAACTGTTTTTTTTTCTGAACGATGACAAGTGATTTTTGACAATCCAGTTTCCTGAGAAAGTTACCGCAGTCACTTCTTTGGCAAGGCCAGTAGTTGGAGCCTTATATCCTCGACAATTTCCTGTGACATCTTTGGACGCCCCTATCATCCTGTCCTATAAAGTCCCCTTGATTTCAAGTTTCTTCGCCAGTGCCCAAATAATGAACTCAATCGGCGATTGTCTGCCTCCAACCTTTTCCCGGAACATCTGTTGACGTGCCTTATGCAAGTCTGTTTACCGGCAGGTCCGAACAAGGAAGACACGATTATGCCGAGACATTTCTTCCCTATTTTCCATTGAATGACACACTGTCACTATGCATAATAAAACCACGAGGGAAAATAACAGCGGGCATACACATCACACCACAATCCAAAACGGAATTACACAGTCTCGCGCGCATTTCGAAATATTATTTCGTTGTAACATATTCAATGTGGAGCGTTGAACTCTGCGTGGTTTGGACGCAGATGCCGTCACATTTCTCACAAATCAAAATAGGTGTGTTTAAAATTTCGTTGCACTATTTTCATTGTTGTTAAATTTATCAACGAAAGCCTGGGCTTGGCTTGGAGTGTAACACCCTATAATGTGCAGTATATACCAAACTATTAAAATGCCTCAACTTCTGTCACGTTTTGTTGGTGACGAGAATGTGACATGTCAAATAAGTTCCCTATACAAAGAAAATATTATAACAAGTGCAGTCACTGTATCATAAACTCTGGTAAAATATATTTACAGAGAAACTCATATTTTAAACAAATATGAAAAAAAAATAATGATATAGTTCTACTAGAATACTTAAGTTATATTACATATTACTCTTTATTTGGTAACACTGCAAATCTCTCTACATAACTGGAACAGCTTCTCATTCACAGTTAGTGACGGTGTAAATCGAAGATGATTAACGCCTACTATCGAACGGGTGATAATGTTTTACATGTCTAAATATGGTAACATATTTTATTGAGCTTCGCACTACTAAACAATTTTACAGTGTACTGTTGTGTACTTTGTACAAGTCTTTAAAAAACAGCAAATTCTTATTAGAAGCTAGTTATTTACAACCATGCGTACAACACACAGGTCACGCCATATTTTGGTAGTTGTTCCTCTAAAACGTGAACTTCCTCTTTACTCACATATGTTTGTCCCAGATTTCTGAACATTTCCGTTTGTTACATCCACTTATTACACGTTTTTCTTTTCATTTGGCGTTTACGACATTTCACTATACTGTGTCCAGACATGCTCCAAAGTTACTCGAAAATCACAATTTAATCATACAAAAGAGATCAACATAAAATCCCTCTAAATTATAAAAATGGAAAGAATGACGAGTGCGGGAGGTGCACATTTATCAATAATTCACGTTCGGTGGCTTGGCAGATGAAATCACATGCCGCCGATGACTGCGAAACCTAAAAGAAACAGTATAGGCTTGCTAGCCATTTATTACTGAACATATATAACACCGTAGAACATTATTCACGTCATATTTTACATTTCAAAAAGTATCACTTCGATCCTAATTTACTTCAAGTAATCAAACTCGTTAATAGCATCCAATCCACAAAGTTAAAAATGTAAATTTTGCTGCTGCAGAAATATGTAAATTCTAGTTCATAACACTATGAGATACAATGGTTTACAGTGATTTATGGGATGGATACTTGCTCAGGAAACATAAATAGTGTCTAGTTGTCCTGCTTTCTGCTCTAGTATAATGCGAGATTGAGATTCACTGTGAGGCACGCAAAATATTATTTGAAGTTGTGTTTATTGAATAGTGTTATGCGTATAATAATTGAGATTATCAACAAGTGTTACCCACTTTCCTACGTCAAAAATAATTTTGAGTGCGTTGTGCTTTTGCCGAGCTGGTTGCACATTTTTTGGGAGCCTATGATTTTAAGGAACTGCCGAGTTAACTCATTTATGTAAAATCAGTGTTTGCGCGTATAAGCATGGCTTGGTAGATTAATATTCTGGGAATGTGTGTTTTCTCAGGGAAGGTAAAAACTATTTATTTAGGGCGCCTCTTTCTTAGTTTCGTCATACTAGATAAAACGTAAGATGATCATAAAGTATTTTTATCAGTATATTTAAGTATCAAAATCTGTGCCCGTTCTAACAGTTTTCTGCTTCAGGGTATTTGTGTTCTAAACATGTCATGGATTGACTCAAAGAAATTATGTCCAATGAATACAAAACAATTTAAATTGGCAATTCTTAGTACATATATTTTCTCTACTAGGGAACAGTAAACATAGTCCCTTAATTAACCATTCATTTATCTTCAGACCTGGGGCGGACGGGTGAGAAAGATTTATGGACGAACCAGAGCGAGAGTGTGGTTTCAGGTTTCGCAGTGGAAAACAAAAGCCTGATCGATGCGCGCGAATTTACTGTGTCCAGAGTAAAAATTCACGCACCGAACACTTCGCGGAGTAATTTCTCAGACACACATTCAACTGAAAATTAACTGCTGTTACCGGGCTCATTAATAAAACGTTTTAAAACGTAAAATTTTCCATGTTGTATTCCATATTATTTTTTTACAACACGAAGAGATATTAGCTTCCGTCTGCATGTTAACAGTGCGTAGATTTTTCTTTTTAATTTTCTTCCAGTTCTTTCTCGCACGCATCATCCAAGAATTTTGAATGACACAACATTTAAAGCACGCCACATTTGCATAAATTACACTTTATTGTCCACAACTGTTACATAACGCCATTATTTAATGGCGAGGAGCAGAACTTGATTATTAAGTACATATTTGTGACTATGATACTAACGAGAAGTTTCCCTACGAAGTATTTCCAAATCAAACGAAATTTTAAGGAATATTAATAAACGCAGTCATCGAATATACTGACTGATTGACTGTTTTGGCAAGCCTGAAGGAAGTCTGGGGGGAAATTTAATGCGGCGGGGAACTTTCGGAGTAAATACCGAGAAGGAGGAGGAAGAGGGCTATGGAAGCACCCTTTACAAAAATATTTCAAGCAGCAACTCCAGGAATTGAAACATGGCCACTAGAATATGAATGCTAACTTTCACACCACCGAGCGAAGCTAGGGTTACATCTTAACTTGGGGAGATTGTGAATAGATAATAAATAGTAAAATTTCACTATAATTAGTTTTATTACAGTATATATTCAGGATAACGAACTCCTTAAAATACTTTAGAGTTACAAGACAGTATCGGCAAAATAATAGCTCTTAGAACTGAGCCTCAATTGCCTGAAAGGCCAAGAGTGAAAATAAATGTTCTTTCTCTTAACCAATTAAATTACATACTAATTTTTTTCGGGTTTTGCAAACGAAGAAATTTTGTTTTGAAAAGTATTTATAGATACGTGCAAAATAATAATTTTTGACACATTCTAAATTATGGAAAAAGCTTTAGTTCGCTTGTTTCACAATGTTATGACGGGGTTTATACCTCCGCGTCAATGGCGCACACTGTGAAAATGTTTCTGTATTTGTACAAGGAATGTTTTGGAAACTAGTTGCCAAAGATATTTCTTTAACAATACAGATACATTAGAGTAATGATCACAAAACCTTAGTGTGGAATGTGTCAAACTAATGTTCAATTTTATGAAGCAAGTGCTGGTAGAATTCAAGTATGTTATTAACATGGTGCTACCTAGACAATCCTGTATGTTCTGTAAAATAATGTATTTTAAGTACACAATATTTCATCTGTACAGTTACAGTACAATGTTTGGCAACTAGTTTACATATAATTGTTTGTGACAAGGACATAAATTTTTTTTTACACAATCGGATCCAGGGAAAATTCTATATCCATAGGGACACCGGGAAGCAATTTAGGATGGAAGAACTTGCAGTCTAAGTTGAAGCTGCTTAAACACAGAAAGGCACAGATATTTATTGTATATAAACAGGATTACAATTTATAAAACTCGTCTCATCGTAAGGTGACGTTCCAGCCCTAGAAGTTAGCAAGACGGGAAGGAAAGACTTCCCACGTAATCAGAAAATTGCACGTACATTCGTTGGTACAATTTTGCGTTCACCTTTGCCATCAAAGCTGTTACTTGAAGAACGAATATATGCTTTAAAGAAAAATAACTGTTTCAGGAAGGCGAACGCCTTATACTGTGTTGCATGGAATGTGCTGATGAATTCTGTACACCGAACATCACCTGAAACTGAAGACTAAGGAGCAGTCGTGTTTTAAGAGTGATATTCACGTTTTACAGGACTAGTTACACGCTATTACAAATTCTCTGCAAATGCCTGCACACAAACTTGTACAAGTGACGCTACAAATGTGTAATGAAAGTGCCGTTGGTTTAAATTCTGTTTTCTCATAAATAATTCGTCGCACATTTTATCACTGATACTGCACTTATCAATACGCATTACGC
The DNA here is from genome assembly GCA_002778355.1 of Clitarchus hookeri. NCBI lineage: Eukaryota > Metazoa > Arthropoda > Insecta > Phasmatodea > Phasmatidae > Clitarchus > Clitarchus hookeri. The sequence continues at coordinate 602,057 of NQII01000968.1, read as the reverse complement.
TAGGATACATTAAAATTATTGCTTTAAAAGGAAATAGTCTAAAGCCTCGTATTGATAAAGAAAAAAAATGGTCGATAGTCAAAATGCATAAGATGCAATAATGGTGAGCAGCACAGTTAAATTTTATGTTAATTCGTCAACTTTTAAATTTAAAGAGCTTAAAAAATTTCGTTGGATTTTTTTGATTTAGGAAAGTTAACAATAAAAACGAACTTTTTTCCGTTAACGTAGTGCAAATTCCAAGCAAACATGGATAAAACACATACAACCGATGTTTGCGCCAAAATTCTACTTGTTGTTTCATTTCAACGTGGGTTACGTGCTGAATTGCAAAGAAAGTTGGGTAGAGAGCTGAGGATGGCGTTAATTTCCTGATGTACATATTTAAGTGCGATGTGTTAATGCTGTATATTTTTCCGAGCGTCTCACAAGACTTCCTCTTCTACCGAAGAACTCAGCACTAACTCCTGTCAGTGTGACTGTAAGAACTCGTTTTGAAACAGCCAACACGGCGTGACGTCACTAAGCACAGGGCTCTCTCGACACCGGCACTCGCTTATCTCGGTTCGGGCTATTACCTGAGGTGCGATTATCTCCAGCAGGTGGTGGCGGTTAATAACAATAACTGCTGCAAACGAGCGCGTGGTCTCCCGGGCGACACGAAACCTGGGCGCCAAGCTGTAATGGGTCCTGAGCGCTGCTGCCAGGTGGTAATTAGTTTCAACTACGACTGATGGCGTTCAGTTAACAGAGGGGAAAGGGCGCAGGATCAAGAGGCTCTCCGAAAACGCAGGTGCGCCCTCAGCGGCGGTTTGAGGGGATCTAGGTTCTAGGCCAGGCGTCAGCTTTATTAATACTTATAGAAGACGTCGCGTCGTTCGGTACATGCAGGGATGAGTTTCAGCCAGCAACATTATAATACGTAATTAAAAAAAAAAATGTTAACGGCGCATTCTTTATGTGACCTTTCTCCTCGACGCGGTTACCAGCAGAGATATCTGTGCAACCGCCTTTCCTTCACGACACCAAGCGACGTGGCAGTGCTGCTCTTTTCTGTATCTCTCCATGGAGTTTTCGAGCTACTAAAGATGGAGTAGACCAATTATTCGTCTTCAGCGCATGTTCCTAACACTGACCTATCCCAAAGGAATACACATGTAAAGTCACATAATTAACAGTGATGAACGCGTTTGTTTAAATCCCAATTTTCAACAGAGAAGCACTTTCAACAATTTGTTTTTTTTATCTAACTGCATTCCAAATTGGTTAGATATAGTATACAAACATCTCAAAGCACTTGTTTGTTAAACAATGTTCTAACCTGAAATCCAATCCACGCCGTTTTTACTAGACGTGATGGCAGAAAAGCAGTTCAATGTTGGGAGACGGAGACTGGTTTTGCGAAGCCAGCAAGATCGGTCTACCTCATCTTTAGTTTATGGACCGATCTCCGTATCCCAACATTGAACTGAGGTTAGAACACTGTTTAGTAAACAAGTGCTTTAAAATGTTTGTATACTTCCTCTAACCAATTTGGAAAGCAGTTGGATTAAATTAAAATTAGTTAAAGTACTTTATTTATATAAATGTGATTCTCTTATCAAAATTAAGGTATTAGCAAACACGTTGACCACGTGACAGTCGTGTTGATATGATATAGGTCAATGTTGGATACATGCGCAGAGGACGAATAATCGGTCTACCTAATATTTAGCCTGTGGTCAGTACTGAATATCTTTTATTTAAAGTTTGTTTTCTAAAAGCATCAAGGCTTGGAATTTAGAGGAAAATGAATTTTGGTTTTGTGACAATTCCTGCTGCATAATCTAAAAGTTGTAATTTATTTTTATTTTATTGTTACAAAGTCAATAATAAAAGTTAGACAATCTATAAGAATGACTTCATTTGGCTGCAATCGTTTCTGCATAAATACCGGGTGATCCGCCTAACGTGGACATCCCCAAAATTTGCGGAACGGTTGCAGATCACGAAACGCTGTTTTCGCTAAATGAAATTACGTACGCGGACAAGTAATTTGCCGCAGAGTGACTATTAGTAACACGTGTACGAACAGAAATAATTAAACGACATATAATGTTTACCCCGGAAACGTACATTTATTTGAACGGCATCTGGAAGTACGTGCAAAGAGTAATTCAGTGATATAGCATACGCAATGGAAATATTGATTAAGGTAGGTAGGCTGGTAGTATGGGACAGTGGACCTTTACTCACAGTTGTAGGCAAGTAACACGCACCGTCACTCATCCTGACGGGACCGCTTCCTTATAGCAGCGCAGCACCAGTCCCCATAATCTACAATATCCACTAATTATTTTTTCACTACCATAGTTATATATGCACACCTATATATATATATATATATATATATATAGGTGTTTCTGAATGCCNTTATATATGCATATATATATATATATATATATATATATATATAGGTGTTTCTGAATGCCCCTGAACGGCAACAAGGCCTTAGTAAGAAAAATCTGTTTATTCGGGAGTCGGGAAGGTATCGGCCTGAACTCCTTTTAAGGAACCATCCCAGCATTCTCCTGGAGTAATTTCGAAAACCCCTGGAAAACCGATATCAGGATGACCGGAACGGGAATCGAACCCGATTCCTCCCGAATGGGATTCGAGTTATTTACCACTGTGCAACATCGGAAAAAATCACGTGAACTATAGAAATACCCGTCTTATTAAATCGCTACCCGTAACGAAGTCGGGGTTCCTGTAAGCTAGAAATTTAGTCAACGTTACAATGTATTCCCTTTGTGAGTTCGTCACAGAGTGGGCTAGCCTTGAATTAACTTATATGACGTAAGCCAGATCAGCACAGGTGTCTCACGCATCTGTTAAATATGTAAAAAAAATGTTGTATTTAAAATAAAAAAATCATTCGTATACAAGTGTCTGCTCACAACATTTAAAAGGCTTCCAATATTTACTAGTAAGAGAAATGCATAAACTTTGCATTATAAACATAAAACTAATAAAAATGTGTAATTTTGCGTGTTATAAGCAAATATCATTATTTTTTAAGCCTGGTTGTGATTATAGTGAAGTATTTGAAAGGATCATTAATTAACATTTCGGGAGTTAAGGTAAATATGTTCAGCACCAGGGGTTAACAAAACGAATATTTTCGAGAACTTTCAGAGCAACACTCTAAAATTCTCATTAATTTCCTTGTATGGTCTATCTCTCTGTGGCACGGTCATGCTCTCTATAATGTTTTCTCCCACGCGGCGAGTGATAAAAAAAATAAATATTCGATTACTGCAGCATTGTTCCAGCCGGGAACATCCGTTGTCGGAGCACAAAGCCTTTCAGAAAACGCGTGATGAAGGCCCTTTCTGTAGGTGGCTACCGGATTATTTTTTATCCTGCGCCGATGTTTGCGAATTCTCTCTTGTTGTAGATGTGCTTGCCGCCGTACAACGCCGGCTCCGCTTTGCGCCAGTCATTTCCGGGTCTTTCACATTCCCGGGGAGTCTTCGCGGCATTTAGCAGGGAACTAAGATTACTAATAATTAACCAGTCATAAATCTCGCAGGAACGCTGTGCTTTTCGGGATACGCCGCACCACACGTAGTTACAACCGTTAGCCACGCGTATTCGAGCCTGCGGACAGTCATAGAGTCTTTTCATCAGCACTGGAATTCTCACAGGCTCTGCTAGCTCGAGTAAAGTGTCCCTCTTCCTTATTAAATTACGTCAATAATAAATCTTCAAACAAACGCCTTTTTTAAAGGCTATTCACGGTGAAGTAGCACTTTTTTAAATCAACCTTTGAGAAAAGTCACTTCTGCAATCTTAAGATATTTTTGTGGGCACACTGAGTGGCATGCACCCAGTTAAGTTGGCAACGGTGAAGGGAAAGTAGTTCCGTGCTTTGACGTGGAATTTAAAGTGTTAGATAAAGATTTGTAAAGATTAAAAATATTTATTTTACTTCATGATTTGTTTTAATGTATGTAAGTGTTAGAATGAGCAAATTTACTTTTCCAACAATTCCACAGTTTCACCTTACCTACACCTAAATAAAGTGACTACATCCATGACAACGTTAATTTTACACATGGTGGAAGTATACACAACGTGAATACAAGTATATCTTAAGCAGGGCTTCCAGAAGTGCTCAGTTTACCGTGAACAGCCTTTATTTTTCTTTATTTAATTTTATTAACAGTTTGCGAATCTCCCCTATAACTCGTTGACACTATCAGCCCAAAGCATAGAACAGCAATAGTGCCACATTTGATTATCTCGTCAAGCCTAACACCTGTTACTGGATAATAACTGATATATGCTACATAATAATGTCACACGTGACCGAAAATGTCAATACGGAGAAGTACGTCTAACTCACCTGACCGGTAAACAGCAAATTTCATTTTAATAATTAATTACTTTCCACAACCAGCGATACACAGTATTTACGAAATAAGTCGCGAATCATTTATCATTATCGCTAATCGTTAATTCAAAGTCCGTGCGATCCGCGCTGTCCTGTTTTCTGATTCATTTGGCAGAGTAATTCCAGACTATCAGAGTTCGTGACAGGGAAACCCGTTACACGAGCGATAAAAACGGAATGGCTATCACGCACCTACGTGGGACAACTGACGGCTTATCTGTAATGGCCTCTTCACGTGCGCTGAGCAGGTGCCGGATACATAAACTAGCTTTAATCAACGATCTCAGTATTGATGAAAAAAAAACACGTCACTTTTGAAACGATTGCATCGTAACTATCCTTAAAATTAACTGGTTTCTTGTATCCGTATTGTGCAAACGGGATGACTATGTAGTAAAGTTATTTCCGTTTATATAATAGAACGAATTACTGCATCTAGCAAGCTAGTGAGCCGAAGGTCCCGGGTTATATTTGAGGGTTTTAATCCATTTAGAGCCAGTGTACACAATTGTGTATAAAACGCAGGCGAGAGTTAATTTTGATGTGCCCAGTATAGTTGGTAACGACTGAGGGAAATTAGTTCCATGTTTTGAATTTAATTTTTTTTTGTTTTGTTATTTTAGTGCGTGTTTGTGTACTAATGAGAAAATTTGTTAAATATTTACTTTACTAATAATTTGGCGGTTTCACTTGATAGACCCATGAATGAAGTGATGAGGCCAATGCCAATGTTAATCTTACATCTGGTGGAAGAACAAGCAATGTGCATATAAGTATATATTAAGCATGGCTTTCAGAAGTGCTCACTTTACCGTGAACAGTCTTTACAGCAGAACACGAAGTAGTTGGTAGTTATAACGGAAAAAGTGTTGTGTCGTCTGAAGTGCAGTGCGGTTCAAAAAATTTCTTGTTTGCAACACCTGAAGCCGTAAATTAAAGTGCAATACTTCACGATACCGTTAAAATAATATCTTTGTGCCCCTTGAAGAGAAGAGCCATGCTACAAGAGAGCAAGTATGAGTACATTAACAGACGTTTGTGGTATTGCATTTTTATGGAGCCTTTAAATCTTAATTTACCTGCAATTTCCAGGGTATTAAAATTTATTCAAAAACATTTTGTATAAATGTACCTTGGGCAAAGATGAATAAATTGTTTTATTTTTAAGTGATATTGTGAAATGTGAACGATACATACCAAAAACCATTTAAAAAGTAAAACCCTGTACTTTCACTGGGCTAGTCCCGCTCTGGGCAGCCGTGTTGAAATGTTGATCTTTCCGTCCCATGTTCAAGATTAGACGTTGTGTTTTAGTTCCAGCCTCATGTTGCGGATGCTAAAAGTAAGAAACTGAAGAATTATTTTGCCTAACACATCTCGGGCACCCAACTGGCATTTGGACTTAAACACTCATTTATCCATAAAAATAAATGGTGTAATTAATTCTGAATAAAGTATATTTCTGCCTCATTAAAATGAGTTAAAATTCTTGTTAGGCAAAAATGCGCCAACTGGTGAGGCAATATCAGCCAATCGAGATTCTTACAGGGTCTTACAGTCGGACAGCGCTGTATCCCCATGCTCATCTTGCATTTCTCTGTAAAGTGAACTAAATATATTCCATGCATATTGAATTTTCATATATGGGTGATTCTATGTTAAGAGGTCATTGGTTGTTGGGACAGGTGGCATGACAAAAATGTTTATAATTTAATCTTTTAATAAGTATTCTATATTCAAACAGCTACTTTATGTATATAAATCAGATGACCAGTCAATTTATCCATTTTTTCTTGTTTTAGAAGAGACCAGGGGAGATACTTTATACAGGGGAGAGACAAAATGAACAGGGGAGGGACTATAGTATTGGTTTATAAAAGAAACATATATATTTTTCAAAAATCAACTTTAATTAGTTTTTTTATATACTATTAAATCAGACTTTTCATTTACAAACAGCATTTCTTTATAAAATACTATAATATTTAAAATAGTTTCAAACTTAAGTATTCAGTTAAATGAAAATTGCAACATTCATTAGCAGCATGACTTAAACATAACACAAATAATCTCTTCCCAAGACATTTTTTTAAAGTAATAGTAATCTATTTTGCCATTACAAATAAAAATCAACAGAAAAATTAAATAACATAGAAGAATAACAACAATAAAATTAAATTGAGGCAATTTTTTTAATACCCCTGCTCAAAGACATCTATGATTTNACATAGAAGAATAACAACAATAAAATTAAATTGAGGCAATTTTTTTAATACCCCTGCTCAAAGACATCTATGATTTTATTGAAAGCATAGAAAATCCACTGTCCTTTCATTTTTAAATTCGGAGCTGGTAGTTCTTCTATAATCTGATCCCACATGATGAAAGCAATATAATTGTCATCAACTTAAAAACTTTTTCCAGTATTATCACAGATTTTACAGAATATTACCTGAAAAAGTAGTAGAAGAAGTTGTGGACATGTCATGGCTACGTAACGGTATTCTGTTTTTTTTTTGTGTAAAAGTTTGACCAGCACAAAATCGCCATTGCTCAATGTTTTTTTTTTTTAGATGTTGAGGGTTGCGGTATATCTTTACTCTGGCTCGTCTTATCGCAAAAGATGCTTCATAGGGCTGTGCTTCTTGAGATTTCTCCATGTATTGCTGAGATGCTAGTGACGCCAGTGGTTCGTCATCAGAATCAGATGTTGATCCATATACATCCTCAATATGAAGACGAGGATTCGCATTGATGGCTGAATAAGCCAAAGTACCCAATACAAAATGACTGCAGACATCAAGGTCGCAGAAGCAATTTGAACTCTTCATCGCTAAACTGTTGGGAAGAAACACACTTCCGGTAACTTGGCGAACCTTCGGTGTACCTGAAAAAGTTTTTATATTTTCCGCTGATCCGAGTTTTGCTTCTTTGTCTGAGATGTCTGCGTAATCAATGGTTAAAACTTTGATGTTGGGGCAACTTTTCTGAAGTACGTTGGTTAAGTCTTNAATCTCCAACGACGAAATATCAGCGCCACTTGCAACTAGTCTATCGGCAGTCCTCTTACACATTGCACCAACTCCATCGGGAGCACCCTTGCCGTGGCCGGCTTCGTGGTAATTCCACGTGAAATTAAATAGATTAGGGTAAAATTCCCGTAACATTGTTGCCAACACTTTAAACATAATTTTATTACGGTACTGGGTGACCGGTCCATCGCTCAAAAAATGTAGATTAGCAACTGCAGCATGCAAGCTGTCAAGTATAGGCTGTAAGTGGGCCCAAATCGCCGGAGGTGAGTGTGACAAATTTTTGGAGAAAGTGCAGTAACATGCGCTTTTTACCTCTTGATTAACTTCTTTGGTGTAGACTACCACTGTGTGCATACTTTTCTGCTGCCTCGACCCTCCAAAATGAAAGGATTGCACTTGTTCGGCATATATTTAGTCTGATAATTCTCGCTAAAGTCGACGTGTATTAGCGCATCCTTCTCAGTAAGGGCTTCGTTTTTGGATTTCAGAGCCACATGTTGGTGCACTATATTAAATTCATGCCGGAGAAAGTTCTCCAATTTATTTTCCAACTCAAAAATCAGATCCCGTAGGTATATTTTCAATGTGCTTTTTACGGACTTCGTCACTATCCGTGTTTTTTTAGTTTTGGGGTCGACAACATTCTGACGTAGAGATTGCCACTTTTTATATAATAGTGGAACAGAATTATCAAAATTTTTTGTAGAGAAGACCTTTGTTCTTACATGTTTTACAATCTCTTGAAAGACATTTTTCACTGTACCTATTGCAACAGATTAAATTCAGAAGGCCCACATGGTTTGACACAGATATTATCTTCGAATAGTGTAGAGAATTCAAGATCAAATTAATATTGCTATGTGTTACACACATGCAAGTGTCGCGACACACATGCAAGTGTCGCGACACACATGCAAGTGTCGCGACACACATGCAAGTGTCGCGACACACATGCAAGTGTCGCGACACACATGCAAGTGTCGCGACACACATGCAAGTGTCGCGACACACATGCAAGTGTCGCGACACACATGCAAGTGTCGCGACACACATGCAAGTGTCGCGACACACATGCAAGTGTCGCGACACACATGCAAGTGTCGCGACACACATGCAAGTGTCGCGACACACATGCAAGTGTCGCGACACACATGCAAGTGTCGCGACACACATGCAAGTGTCGCGACACACATGCAAGTGTCGCGACACACATGCAAGTGTCGCGACACACATGCAAGTGTCGCGACACACATGCAAGTGTCGCGACACACATGCAAGTGTCGCGACACACATGCAAGTGTCGCGACACACATGCAAGTGTCGCGACACACATGCAAGTGTCGCGACACACATGCAAGTGTCGCGACACACATGCAAGTGTCGCGACACACATGCAAGTGTCGCGACACACATGCAAGTGTCGCGACACACATGCAAGTGTCGCGACACACATGCAAGTGTCGCGATTATCGCAGCGTGGCTGAACGACCCAAAATGGTCGAAGCTTACAAAACAGCGCATACGAAATTTTCATTCGGGACTTTTCCATGAAAAGTTTGTGCAAGTTTAGTAAGGTGTCCAACATAACTCGCTTCTGTTTTCGCTCTCCGTGTTTAGTGACAAAGTCTTTTTTTCCGGCACACACTCTGCTATTTAAATCTTCTTCCATAAAAATTTAGATTCTTTTTTTTTATAATCTCACAGTTTTTTCTGGCACATCTTTTTGAGTCTACCAATCGTAATTTTCGCTTTGGTTGCTTTAGTGGTTTCATTGTCTTTTCCGCTTCTAACACTTTGTATTTATTTACTAGTTTTCTACTTATCATTCTCTTAAATACTCTTTTCTCTTTTTCAGTTGAGAGATCTGAAAATTTTTCTTTTAGTGGCTGATAAAGAACTTCACCGAACAACAGTTTTTTCTTTACGGTTTCTGTAGCAATTGGTGTATCTACTAATTCGTTTACTTTAGTGTTTGGTGTGTGCTGTTCAGGTCGGTTTGTTGATCGTTGTATTCGTTTTTTGATACGTTGCACTGTAGATTTAAGTTTAGCTATTTCAGCGGCCTGTTTTTTAATTATCAAGTTTCTTGCCTTCCTTGCACGTATTGACTTTTGTTGTGCTGCTTGCTTTCGTTTATTAATATTTACTATCAGAGGAGGAGGTGGTGGTGGAGGGACTTCATTATCCGAACTAGGAGGCGTTATGGGGGCATTACTTATATCTTCAAGTGCTAAACGACGTCTACGTTTCTTTGCTTTTTCTCTCCATAACTTTCTAGCTTTTCGCTGTTCTCTAGGGGTCATTTGGTTTACAGTTTAAATAGTTCCTTTTTCTTTTTTCTTTTCGTACTTTTTCTTTTCTTTATCTTTTTGTTGTGCGTACTTTTCGGGATTATTTTTTATAAGTTGGTATCGTAATGTTTCTGCTAAACGCTTTTTTTCCAGACGTTCTTCACGTGTCATTTTTTTTCGGCCTGCCATAATCTGTAAACAAACATAATGAGAAAGATAAAAGTTTTACCATGTTAAAATTTTGAAAATGTGGTATTAAACTATGGTTCTGTACATCTAGTTTCATAGCAAAATGACAAATTGGACACTTGCTTTTCCGATTCGAAATATATTTAAAATAAAACCTTATATTAAGTAGATTAGGTAAGTGAAATTACTATGACCAGAACCTAAAGTAGTAGAGAATGAATGCATAATATGCATAGTCTAATTTACGATATTGCAGTATATTATAATTTACGATATTGAAGTAAGTAGGTACTCGTGTTACCAAAATAATACTCTGATTTGACGAATTGATATCCCCCCTGGATATTTTGTCTCTACCCTGGCGTCTTACGAGGCAGGGGAAATACGGCAGGGGAGAGACTTTTTCATAAGAAAATAGAGATAATCGTAAAAGTATTTATCGTAAATAAATAACAAAGGAACATGATAATCTACACAGAAATTACTATAAATATACAAATAAAATGAAGTATTTAGATAAATATTTCTACGAATTGAGACTTACCAGAGGAGAGACCACGTTCACTGGTTCACATTTGCAACCATCGAGTGGCGTGATCAAAATGGCCACCAATAAGAGCGCACGGAAGGCTCGCGATACGCTTGCTTCTAACTTAATGTCAAATGCATAGCGTTCAGGTTTAAACTCGCAACGTACACAAACGCATTATTTAAGGGATTTTAAAATACCAGGGGAAGAGACGCGAAATATGAGGAACCAAATTTATCGTGAATATTTATTATGAAAAATAAACTATAATATAATTTTACTTATTAGATCATAATTATTATTTATTTAAGTTTATGAAAGAAACGAAACTGAACAATTTTAATAGATTCAGATTTATTTAAAGCGACTGATATACTGACAACACAGTTATGGGACAGAACAGGGGAGAGACATTTTTCAAGGTTAAGGTGCGATTATGACAAAACTAACTAAATCTAAGTAATCACATTTACTGCCACCAAAGAAGACGCTGGTTATTATGAGATAATAACATTATTTAAAAAAAATCAAAAAAGTATGCTTTTTTATTGTGGCCGTCGAGAGTACCTCTTAACGTAAAATCACCCATATTATCTCTGCTTGACTTGTAGGCTTTGTAATATGCGAACGTTTATTGTAATAGTTGATGTCCTAAGGCTACAAAGTGAGGTCAGAATTAAGGATATTAAGAAAATATAAAACATCGGTACGTAAGTAAGTGAAAAANTCTAAGGCTACAAAGTGAGGTCAGAATTAAGGATATTAAGAAAATATAAAACATCGGTACGTAAGTAAGTGAAAAATAAATTAATATAAATACCTAATTGTCAAAAATTACTACGAAACAAGATATTAAAAAATAATTAAACGAACGCATTAACCCGAAAAAATGTCTAGAAGTGTTGGGGTGGTGGATTACAAGCTGATAAAGAGTTTCGTATTGCAGTTTACCATTCGTAGCCATGCTCATTTTGACGAATTGATGAGTGCAATTTGTGTGAGAGGCGCGCCTGCCATGTAGGCCGTCAGTTGGACATCGCAGCTACGCCTCTGGCGGTGATGGGGGCGGCCGGCGGTGGTTCTACAACAAAGAGGTCCTTATAATACGCAGGGTTGAGAATGGGCGGGGACAGATTGCCCGCACGGTAAAATTTAGGCAACGATTAGAAGCTGCATTTATGTCACCAGTAAAACAACTTTCAAATAAATATAGTCAAAATATACGTGTGTATTAAAACGTTATACACTGTTTGATAACTTTCGCCATGTAACACCTGATTGCTTACCGCATTTCTTCAGAAACTATATATCCAAAAAGACTATTTTTCACTTTCAGTATCAAAGTGTCATAAGTGTGTTTTTATAAATATATTTAAATACCGTACAGGCAAAGTCGTGTGACAACATCCATGCCAAATGTAGAAAATTCATCTTACATAAGCAGGGCCAACTTATTTGAGGAATTACTAAGACATCTGTGGATACTGCAAGGGAAATTCTGGCCAGAAAACAAAATTGCAGTATCTCATTATGTTAACGCGGCTGCATATATGTAGTTCATGTATGATTACTTAACACTTTTGTGAAGCCCAGCTTAAGTCCTACTTTAAGAATATTCCTCCGTCTCATGCAAACCAAGCTTATAAAATTACACCAGGGCCAACGCACCTCGTTCGTACGCACTCAGTCTACTATTATTTTACATAAGAACTATTTTCTACTAGGCATTACCAACACACCTATTTTCACTCTATCTTTATTCATATTAGTTTTAAATGAAATATTATAATTTATAGATGAAATTCAGATGAAAGTTCAATTTAACCCAAAATAGGTACTTTTACGTTAACACAAATAAAATACCCCCGCGATTACATGGCATATTTAGAAAGCAATCAAACATGTCCTACATGGGGTTATTTTTTTCAAAGGTTTTATTCACTGTGTGCGAAGAAACCGCGAACAGAATATAATGCGAGACCGGCAGAGCGAAAGGATGGCGTTTTACATAATAGATTATTTTAGGCCTCTCTCGACTACCTTTCACTATATCGCTTTAAAAAAAAACACTTTGACCATATTTTTCTGGATCACATTGCTACAAAATTACTTTTTGTAAAATTTGTATTACCCTGAAAATTGCGGGTAAATTAAGATGTATAGACGTTAAACACACAGAAAAATACAAACTCTTATTAATTTCCTCATATTTCTTTTTTGAGACATGTGGATATTTTGATATTCATAACAAAAATTTTACTGACAAATTCAATTTCCGTGTAGGTGTTGCTGCGAGCAAAAGTTCAATTAAATTTCAGTCTGCAGTCACACACATCCAAAGTAAAATTTAAATTCCGGGTAGGCATACTAGTAGGAAAATGTATTCGTATACTTTCAATCTGCCGTATATAAAATTGAGTGACAAATGCCAACTATAAGCAGGCAATGCTATGTAAAAACCAAAAGTTTGTTTATTTTCAATTAACCGACACAACATAACCTTCAAATTCACATTCCGGGCGAGCGAAGTCACCCGCTAAAACTAGTTCATACAAAAACCACTTAACAAAAATTATTGTAAAATCGAATTAGAACATAATAAACAGTATGCATCTCATTCTTTGCGTATCAATATTACACATGAAATAATGCCAGAAATTAAAAAATGATTTGTAATTCTGTAGCGTTAACTAGAACTGAGAAAAAATAAATAAAATATGTAATTAAGAAATATGACTGCTCAGTCAGCTGAATGTCATACATAATGCCAACGAACTGAAGACTTCCAAGTCATTTCGGTGATTTTATCTGCTGCAAAGTCAATGCAAGTCGACGAATCCTCTGCTTCACTTTTCTAAACAAACGAATGCTGGTACCTCCAAAGAATGAACCTGCAATTCCCCAACATTGGTTCTCTAATTTTCAGCACCACCGTCAAAATCCTGTGATCAATCAGTGACACGAACGTTTGTTTTATTTCAGTTTTGCATGAGATATTTATATTTATCCAAAAAAAAAAAGATATTGTTTGAATAGACTCTGTTCGCATTACATCTCGGTTAAAATAAGCTAACTAATTTTCAAAGTACCTGTTTATGTACACGTTATTTTAACTGTGAATCCATGCTTCATAGTTTCGACAGTTTTAGTGGCAACAAACCTTTTCAGTGATGTCATTCGGTGTGATCAGTAACTATGTAGATAGCAGGTGCTCTCTACCCCTTCTACCTCAACTGTCAGAGCAGACGAAGCTCCCTGCCTTAGCCGGGAATCGTACCACGTCCAGTGACTTTACGCGTTAGCTCAGTCCCCCAGCGAAGTGGACCATCACACATTCATTTTCACACAAATTTATGGTATAGTCCATTTACGGTTACTCCCGGATTTTCTAAAGCCCTGCTAAAAGTCCTACTTTCAGACCCATACAAACAAAACTGAACGAAATATAGAAAATTGCACCGAAATGACAACGCACTGTATTCATGCGCACTTACTTTAATAATATGTTCTATAAGCACTATTTATTAGTAGGCATTAATTACCAAAACACTTNCTATTCATGCGCACTTACTTTAATAATATGTTCTATAAGCACTATTTATTAGTAGGCATTAATTACCAAAACACTTATGTAAATTATGTTTTATTCATATTAATTATAAATGAAATTGTATAATTCAGACATAAAGTATAAGTGAAAGTTTAATTTATATAAAATAAGATACTTTTATGTTAAGAGCAGTATAAAATATCTGTGGTACATTACATATTTAGGAAACAACATAAAACGTCATTCGTAGGGGGATTTTAAAATGGTTTAATTCAAAAAGTGTTAATTTGCCGTGAATAGACTACATACACATTTTTAACTGTAACGAAATACCCTACTTTAAGAGGGAGCAGCTGTGGTGTAATATTCATATTACTCGCCTCCGACCAAGGAGAAATGGGTCTGATTCCCGACGGGGTCGCCCGGATTTTCGCATGCCAGAAACGTGGCGGACGTTGTCGTTAGTCGGCTGGTTTTCCCCCGCGTTCCGCCCTTGTTCCATCCTCACCTCAATTANGAAACGTGGCGGACGTTGTCGTTAGTCGGCTGGTTTTCCCCCGCGTTCCGCCCTTGTTCCATCCTCACCTCAATTACGGTTACTTCTACTAAAGGTTGGGAAGATCAATGTCTAAAGTTTGACAGTGGGAACATTTTCGCCACTAGGTAAGCTAGTGTTGCTTATTATTTTGTCATTATTTTGATTTATTTATTTATATATATTAATTAGTATATTTGATATGTTTTTTATAATAATAATACTTACTTTTTGGGTTTGTGAGTCTGTATTGGGTTTATCTTTACTTGTTAGTTTAATTCGTAGTTATGGTAATGATTATTTTTCATCTTGTGTTGGCAATATACCAGATTTTCTCTATTTTCTACGTTAAAAAAGGATAATTGCAATAATCATACATATAATATAAAATAAATTGGTATCTTAGTAAAATCTTTCTCTTTCTTAATTTACTTAGCTTAAAATTTTAATTACAACTTGCATTTTGGAACACTGGGCACCTAGGGCCAGAAATGTTCCCTATGCCAAACTCTCCCATAAGAAATCTCGTTTTGTTCCTAACCTTACCTCAATTCATCAGCAACGGCGATCAGTATTTCGCTGTTAAGTGGAAGTGATCCCTTCCGTGATTTATTTATGGTTTTTTCCTCCGAAATCTAGCAGTAGGAAATATGTTTTAGATTTTGCGTTCCGACAAGGTATTGAGCATAACTTGGCACACTTCCCGATACCTTTATGATATGTTTCTCTTCTTGTTATCGTCTCTGTAGTAGTTCACATAATATAATTAATTTTTTCTTCTCGTGTGTTACCTGCTAGTTTTTCGTATTGAAACTCTACGTCTGCTTATTTTTTTTTTGTACTAGAAGGGCTTAAACCAAGAGTTTTCTCGCAAACCGAGGATCCAACACACGGAAAAGTACATCTTCAATTATTTGGATGTCGGTGGTCAGTCAATCACGTCCGTGGAGCTGTAGCTTACCGCCGTCATAATGATTAATGTTTGTGTCAAATAACTACGATTTTCATAGTCTGCTTTTGTTGAAGGTAGTTCAATTATCATAATATTATAAATTGCTCAGATAATTTAAAGAAATACACTGTTATAATAAAGCTGGTTCGAAATGAATAGTGCAAGTTTAAAAACTTGCTGAATTCCTTCAGTAAACAAACTTTTTGTCATTCCGCCCCCCCGTAAGCACCGAAAAGATCCTCCTAACTCCACCCTACTATAACTACACTCCCAGATTACAGAGTTTCAAGGTCAAGTTCAATTATCTGAGCGTTTTTCCTAAATTTATTGCAACCTCGGGAAGACCTTTTTCTCGGCGCCTTTTTGTTGATACGAGGCACAACCTCGTTTTCTCAGAGACAGGGGCACCCAGGCTTGGTTCAACAATCGTAAAGTTAAAATTCCTATAAAGATATGTATAACTATACGAATTTTTTATATGTATTGGTTTATGCACGTATGCACTGTTATATAGTTGGTATGGTGAAATAGTACTTACACTCTAAATCTGAAACAGTGTGAATTGAGCCAAATCAGTAAAAACCAGTGAGAATTGAGCGACTGATAGTCAGTGCCAGATAACTAATAAAAAATATGGTTGGGTTTCACCGATTTATTTGTGAATCCCACTGAATGTCGAGAATTCCACTGTCATAAGTCACTTACTCCCAATTCATTTGCTTGATTCGACAGTCGGCAATTGCTTATCAGCTGACTTACAGTGAATGTCATTTCACTGATTGATATCACTGAATCGGACCTGAGTGTAAGGATACAGATACAAAACTGTTGCT
Organism: Clitarchus hookeri; assembly: GCA_002778355.1. Lineage (NCBI taxonomy): Eukaryota > Metazoa > Arthropoda > Insecta > Phasmatodea > Phasmatidae > Clitarchus > Clitarchus hookeri. Next base: position 585,705 of record NQII01000968.1, on the reverse strand, counting down.
TGTATGAAGAACTCCAGCCGCACACGCCACCAAATTGGCCTCACTGGCCAGCAAAATGTCGGAAGTTCAACAATCAGCGCCTGGTATACTATTTGCCAGGAGACCTCCCGCGCAACAGGCAGTACCACCTGTTTCTTGCGGAAAAATTCAAAACACGTTAGTTCAGAACCGATGTCGCGGTTGGATGATTTTAACTCGTACGCGTCTTAGGTACCTGCGAGCCAATCACAGACCTTCCGTTTCTGCGTAATTTCATTCTAATTGGCCCAGACGAGCCGAATGAAATACGAAGCATGCACCCAAGAAGTTGAAGTCTAGCCTATGCATAAATCTTTCTGCGAAACACCTAATAATTGTAAATATTTCGCAACACGCGCTAGCCAATCAGACACAAGGCCTGTCCCCAGAAAGTCGCGCAGCCAATCATAGAATGGGTACGCCCAATTCAAAGGAACTGACAGGTAATTTCGTCTCTGCGTGGTTTTACGCTGCTTGGTTAGACACGCAAAGGTTAGAGGCCACCCGATATATTTTCTGTAAAGGGCTCCGCATACACTCAATTCAGGCTCTGTGCCCAAATTCTAGTTCATTAAAGCGACGGGCCTATGCATACTACTGGTTCTACCTCCTACTCACAAGGCTGTGACATTATATATCACGAACATCAGGAATATTTTCCCTGGTCAACCTTCAATTTGTAAACATTATGTACTATTATACACCGATAATGAGAACATTTTATAGGTTTATTTAATATTTTAACTACACACATTTATTTGTTCCTTTCGTATTATTCATTACGTGTTAAATTTCGTTGTCAAAACACGTTTAAGTCTTTTTCCGTAAAAAAAAACCTAAGAAACAAATTCATAAACAAGCAAGGAATTGTTAATTTTATGAAAAGGAAAAAACGTCACATAACAAGACATCCTTAGTTAATTGTGCTGAATCGTGCTGTATTATTTTTATAGTTACTTAATTTACCTTTTATTATTCTCAGTCATTAATAGGCTCTGCTAAGAATGTTATTTATATAGGATTATGACGAGTGAGTCACTGGTTTTTTAATAACGCACAGCACTTGTAACGTTTGGTATTATAGCAGTGCGGTAGAAATATGGGAAGATAAATATTTAATGAGTATTCCTTTGCTCAAGATAAGAATACCAATTTGCTGGATTCGGGAAGATACAGAGATAGTGCCAAACTGCAGTTGACATTATTGCAGTCTGCTTTATTTATAAAGGTTCGTCGCAAAGAAGACAAACTTAGTCCAGTAGCATTTCACTGTATTTTATTTCCCATAAATTAATCTCCGTTGAGATATTTTTAGACAGGAAAGAAACTTATATTGCGATTTAGACGAAGAGCCTTAATTGAATGAAGCGAAGTATGACGAATCAAGTGGGCTTGGAAGAAACCACGAATGAAAATTGCTCAATTTTCTGTCGTACAGATTATGGAAACATACGTATAGTACTGAAGGAGCTCGTGTGGCTATATATAGATAAGTTTATAAATTGTACAAAAAAATCGTAGTCTATGACCAAAATGTGTTACTTTATTGTGTAGCGAAAATTTATGGGAAAAATTACATGTAGGGGAACTCGGGGCGGAACGGGATACTTAATGTTTAACCATTTTTTAAATTGGGTAATTACACAAAACACCTGATAAAGATATAAAACATTACTTTATATTGTTAAGAATCACATGTAACATGATAAGTACTTATAACTAAACTTTTTTTTTTTTTTTTTTTTT
>NQII01000968.1:523292-583912 GCA_002778355.1 Clitarchus hookeri | reverse complement strand
AGGTTTTTAAAAATAAATTATATTACTAAAAAATTAAAAAAAACAGTGGGAATTACTGCCTTAAACCAACAAATCGACATTGATTAGTTGGTAACTAATATTAAAAACATAAAAGTCATTAAAAAAATTATTAGGGTTAAAAATTAATGATTTTTTATGATGAAAAAAATCATACATTTTTTTTTCTTGAAATAGACAAAAAATTGATCTATTTTGTATATCCATCAAAAACTACACTACTTGTCGTCCTCGCAATGTTCACAAATTAAAATTTCTTCATCATCTTCGCTGTCTATGCCAGCACATGAGTTGTGAGCCCACTTGTAGCATTTCTGGCAGGCAACCCATCCTTCATTAGAAACGGAGTAACATTCCCCACAGTAAAGACACTCTTCATCTTCTACTTCTGATTCACTATCCTCCACCTTCATCTTCTTTGATTTTTTTGAGCCCTTTGATTTCTTAAAGAGATTTTTTTTAATTAACTTCCCTTTAGTGACAGTTGTTGGTCCCTTTTCTCTGTTTTTGCGCTCTTTCACTTTTTCTTTTTCATTTTTTTTGGCAATAGCATCCTGCAGCTCATTTTTGTAAGGAGAATCTGTTAATATGACGGTTTTTCCTTTTTTCCTTGAAGTCCGCTTTGTATTTTGCTTGATTAACGGAATCGGTATCAAAGATTCAGGTGATGTCTGAAAAGCTGATTTTTCTTGAGAATTTGCACAAATTCTCCGAGAATCTTGTTGCCACGAACATCCAGGTTGTGGTTCATTACTGAAGTTTCCTTGGGTTTTTTGTCTTCTTGTTCGGTGGCTCTGTGGACACGGGAGAGTCTGTTGTCAAATCATAATCGTGATCATCAGTAGACTTTTCAGCGGAACATTCATTGTTTTCCAATTAAATGTCAGTTGTCGCAGAAGGCAGGTAGTCTGCGTCTGAAAAAACGTTTAGATCCGGTGGCCATATCCCCGTTTTCCTAAAGCCGTTTATAGCGGTTGACATTGTAGCAGCGTGTAAAAATGATGCACCAAAGATTGTTGATATTTGAAAAAGTGTAACAACTTTTCCTGGATGGCTTCTAAGCCATTTTCTGACTTCTTCACCGTAGTAAAGACTAAGGGGCTTGAAAAACGTTACATCTAAAGGTTGCAACTTATGAGAAGCGTGAGGCGGTAAACAAAGAAGAACCACACCATTTTCTCTAGCCATTTCAAGCAGCTTCAGATTTTTGGTATGGGTCGAATGTCCATCCACAATGAGAAGAACAGGCGATTCTTTTGTGGCTTTTGAAAACTCAATAAACTTTGCAAACCAGACTAGAAATAATTCAGTAGTCATCCAACCCGAAGGGTGAACTTCACACCAGCCTCCTGGGGGTAAGCCAAGGTCAAACTCTTGTTTTTTCTTCATTCTTGGGAAAATAAGCATTGGCGGCATGTATAACCCAGATGCCGACATGCAAACCTCCGCTGTCACTGTTTCTCCGCGTTCAGCAGATGTTACAGCCCCTACTTGCCTTTTTCCCTTCAGAGCTATTATTTTAGACTGACTTTTTGGATTAACCGACACGCCGGTTTCATCGCAGTTGAAAATTTTGTCAGCAGTTAGCTTGCACTTATCAATAACTTCGTTAAGAAGAGAGTTAAACTTCGAAACTGCGACCTTATTAAATCCCATAGCTCGCGCGCCACTTGTATTTTCTGGAGTACGAATAGACAAGCTTGGGTGCCTATCAAGAAAACCTACAATCCAATCCTGCCCAGCTAGACAAGTTTCTTTGTTAAATCTGTGCTCTAACCCATTTTTGTCTGCCAACTCATAGGCTAATGACCTAAGATCTTTCATAGTTAGACCAAAAAGCCTACTTTCCATTGTCTTTAGATATGATACCAGTTCTTCTTCTTGTTCTGGGGTAAACACATTTTTATATTTTCCATTAGATTTATCAACTTTATAGTCAGGATTGTCCCTAGCCTTTTTTACATATCTTTCAAGAGTCGACTTTGGCACATTAAATTGGTTAGCAGCCTTTAAAAACCCCATTTCAGATGACAATACGGCGGCCATAGCTGATTCCATTGCTTGGACAACCCATTTTTGCCTGTCCATCTTCCTATTGTACGTTCGGACCATCTGGATTAACAAACAAACAAAAAATTTTACAAACCTATTCACGTCAAAATTGACTGGGCAGAACGGGATACTATCCCGTTCTGCCCCATCCCGTTCCGCCCCCATAGCACTTTTTAGGTTATGAGTGTTTGCTGAACTGAAAACCTGACGTATTTATACTTACTACGCGCGTATCTTATAGCTAATGACATGCACTATAACGATAAATAACACACATTAGTGTTGAATTAACGGTTAGAAGCTTACCTTATATTGAAATCAGCGAAAAGTTACAAAACACGCGTCAGAAAACCACGAACACTCGGTTAACTCAGAAGGGTGTGTCAGAACTGGTCAAAATAGCTGCCGAGTCTTCTCTACAGTCTGTAGGCTTAGTTCAATGTCTCTCCGCTAGTCTCTAGCACTCTTCAGTCGAAGAAAGTGCCCTATCCCGTTCTGCCCCGCTATCCCGTTCCGCCCCGAGTTCCCCTATAGATATTTCATAAATGCAAGGTAAATGGATGCTTCTATTATTTCTAAGACCACTATATAAAAATAATTTTAACAAAACAGTAATTTTAATAAACGTAGGTGTTCATTCATAAAACTTGTAATTCACGTGGGTAGTAGGTAGATAAAGGGCATGGCATGACAAATTATAAAAGGAATTTCTCCTGTTTTGAAACACTGATCTACGGTGGTTAGTAAATCTTGTGACTCAGCAATCGAAAGGCTCAACCCCAGCCCGGGAGAGAATAACACGATGTGTAAAAAATTACAGAAATATGTGCGGTAGCCTGCATACGTAAATAAGAGGCATAGCGTATAAATTTATTTATTTTGCGAATTTTATGAAATAAAATACTACCTGTGAAGTACCGAACACAATACTGTGTGAGAAAAACATTTAAAAGAGTAATAATATTTTTTTATTAAATTATTTGATAATTATTCACATTTTTATGTATCTATGGATAAATCTTACGATATCTTTACAATATTCTTGAATTAATAAACATTTAGTTGAAAATTTAATGCTATTTACTCTCGTTCTTACCAGTCGCGGTTCACAACATCGATCACCCTTATGTTTTAAATTGCATTATAACGTAAAACCACTGTTTAGTTTGTTTCTTCCAACCTTATACTTTTCATAATACATGAGAAGGTTCATATTAAAGTGGCCATGGTGGTGTAGTAGATAAACTATTCGTTTCCCACCTAGGCGAACCAGGTTGGATTCCCAGCCGGGTCACCCCGTATTTTCTCATGTGAAAATCGTGCCGGACGATGCCGCTGGTCGGCGGGTTTTCTTGGGGATCTCCCGTTTTCCCCGCCCTTGCATTCCGGCGCTGCTTCAAACTCAACTCACTTCAACCTCATCGGCTCTTAATATCTCGAAGTTAAGAGCCGCCCAAATCTCTCCACTCACTCATTAATTAAGGTTACCACGGTGGAGTAATGAATAATGTTTATACACAGATATAGTGCCTATATTCAAGGGATTTTAACGTTATTCACGTGTGCGAAAATTGTTCATACTGCAGCAAGTGTCAAGAATACGACTCAGGACCTCGAAGTTAGTGGTCAAACGGCGACAACTTTCAACAATCATTAAGTGGGCAGGAGTATTCGTATAAACATAGTGGCTATTAAATGCTTAACGGAAACTTAAATTATCTTTTAGAAAGGGAAATTTTGCTGCAAATTTTTTTTACAAGTCGAATTCGTTTTTGATGGAATTTGATAGATATTCTTGCAGAAGGTTTGCATAATTGCAGAGGGTTTGCATAAGTGTCGTTCAAAATTCATATTGAGTATTGTAAAAACAGATATACAGTGCATAAGAACTGCTAAAGCTCAGGTAAAACATTCCACTGATAAGCCCATAAACATAGGATGAGGTAGACTGATATTCGTCTTCTGCTCATGTTTCCAACATNAAAACATTCCACTGATAAGCCCATAAACATAGGATGAGGTAGACTGATATTCGTCTTCTGCTCATGTTTCCAACATTTGTTCAAGAATTGCATTCATAACTGTGCAAATCAGGTACTTCAGTTTACTCTGGTCTTGCATCACATTCGTACTTTGAAATAAAAAAAATATTAACTTATTTTGAATGTATTCTAGTTCAATTGTAACTCAAGTTATCTATTAAAATTTCAAACAATGAATTTTTATAAAAAAAAAGGTGTCCTAACTTGAAATCCAATTAACGTTGATGTAATAAGCGCTACTAAATAATAACTGTCCAACGTAAAAACACAAAATTTATTACTGCGCAGGTGACATGAGTACTCTACACCATATTACCCTGCAAGGATTCGCTACTCGGTAATTTTTTTAGCCGCGAATTTCAGTGATTATGAGTTTCTCTGGCTGAAATCACTTATTCAGATTTACTTTATTTTCCTATCACTTGTCATTACACATATTGAAAAATATTTGAAGGCGAAGAGATTTAAGACGAGGGAGAAATTTAACTGACTCAGGCCAGTATAGTGATGAAACTCCAAAATAATGTTTAATGGGTTATGTAAACACGAAATGCCTGAATATAATTTGAAGAGAAAATTTGGCAAATAGATTATCGGAAAACTTTTACTTCTCTTTATCGGAAAACTTTTACTTCTCTATGATTTATTATTTATTTTAGTGTTAATGTATATATTTTAGTATAGAAATATTAATGGATATTTGCATACTGTTTATTTCATATTATTGTTAACGGTTAGAAAGTTTATATTAATTAAAATTTTCTATTTTAAAACATCCTTGTAGTAGGATTTTATTTCAGAATTAAAGCTATAGCAAAATGAAACACTTTTGCTGAGCATAAAATGAAAAACTTTTATTTTGGTCCTAGAACATTAATAAAATTGTTTTTATATACTGCGAGAGTGATTGNGAGCATAAAATGAAAAACTTTTATTTTGGTCCTAGAACATTAATAAAATTGTTTTTATATACTGCGAGAGTGATTGCAGCCATTTTATTTATTCGTATTTTGTATGATTCAATTAATTATAGTTCAGATTGGTAGCTGGTAGCTTGCAGTTGTTTTTGACAGAGGACATCCGAGGGGAAATTTATGTGTTTTTTTAGTGTGCCACGACATCGCAAAGAGAGACCTGACCTACCATTACTTGTTCGCGCTGAAAAGCTTCGTCTACTTTTTTTTTTACTGGAAAGGGCAAAACCCTGAATTGTCTTCCGGAACGAGGCTCAAACACATGGGAAAATTTATCTCCAATTATTCGGATGGTGGTACTGTGCCAACACGTCCGTGGAGGTGTAGCTTACGGTCGTGATAAAGTATCATAAATTAATGTGTGTGTTAAAGTTAAGTTGGGAGATTTGGGCGGCTGTTAACAATGAGGTATTCAGAGCCAAGGCGGGTGAAATAAGGTGAGTATGGAGCAGCGCTGGAATGCAAGGGTGGGGAAACGAGAGATCCTCGAGAAAACCCGCCGACCAGCGGCATCGTCCCGCACGATTCACATGCGAAAATCCGGGAGTGACCCGGGCAGGAATTGTACCCGGTTCGCCTTGGGAGAAAGCGCTTTAGTCGGCACTATGGTCTGATTATAAAGTCACTCGTCCTATCACGAGCGTAGAGTACATCTTCAGAAATACGAGGCATCAGCGTTTCATTACAAGTGTTCGATTAAAAGACTTAGTAACCGTCGGCTTCCAGGAAAGGAGCATCATCACAAGCAGAAGGGACATCGTTTAGAGTCTTTCTGACTCCGAGTGATATTTAAGAGAGAGCCTAGAAAAATTAGTATGACCGTCAACGAAAGGAGGCAGTCGCAAATCAGGATGTGAACCTGCAGCATCGACTTGGGCTATCTAGGAGGGAATATTTTGATTAACGCACTATTTAATCTCGCTGCAAGAAACGTACTTCCCACAGATTGCACGTACACGTCCAACNCACCGACTTGGGCTATCTAGGAGGGAATATTTTGATTAACGCACTATTTAATCTCGCTGCAAGAAACGTACTTCCCGCAGATTGCACGTACACGTCCAAAAGATAAGCCTGACTACGTCCGTTTCAGGGTCACAAAACAGCGAAAACTATTTTTTTTACTTCATAGTCTCAAGTATCCAAAGCCTCCCAACTATGCACATATACCCTCTCATTGTTTTACGTAACTGGTTAGAGCTATGTGTAAAAATTTTAATGTATTTATTTGTTTCAGCTGCTATATTAATGAAATAATTTACGTGAAACTAAAGGCTTATTCATGCACTGTGTCATAAGTTAGAACAGTCCCTAAATCATAATTTCATGCGAAACGAGGAACTTTATACAAACATATTTTCAAGGTATGGTTTTAAATTTTTTGTATGGAAGTATGTTATTTGACAAAATATTAGCCTGCAGTTATGGTCTTTCTTTTATTTCAACATCTTACGCAGACGTCCCTCAGGCACACGAAATCGATCGCAGACTAAACTGTACGCAAACTGAAAGTCTGGAAGATGTCGTGAAGGCGAAGACGGGGGTTGAACATTGAGTGCAGTGAAACTAGCAAACAATAACAATAAGCAAAAGACAACTCGTAAGTGACGCAGCAGCAAATCACCAGAAAACGCGTAGTGGAAACTATGACAATACAGAAGCTGTCGAGCTTAGATAGTTTGCAAATTGTGCTCAATCTTGTTTTGTCACACGAATACGCGCAAGAAAGGAAAATGTTACCATAGTTTTAAGCTATGATAAGTGCATATGCTACAGTCTAAGACATTAATTTACCGTAATTATTAGACTGTTACATAGTTAAACACGAGAGCTCTTTCAATTGTAATACTAGTAATACAGGCAGTTTAAAATTAAGCGCAAGCAATTAATTCACTGTGTCTAGAAATACAAAGTGCCAAAAAAATTGTACTAAATTTATTTAACTGCTGCTAGTGAATTTTATTGGCAATTTATAATATTATTTCTGAATTACTACCTATGGGTTTAGATCGAATTCGAAATGGCTGAATGATGTCAGATTACTAATCGCTTTCGAACTAAAATTATTTCTGGGTTCTCTTTTCTGACTCTAGGACAGTAAAATTTGTTTCCCAATCTCAAAATGTTGCCAAAAATTTGATATTCAGTTCGTTTATCCACAGATATACTTGTCGCAAAATTCATTCAATGTCTTCCTCTCAGGGATAATGGGGTGCGGCATTTGTTCGCAGTACAGACTTCGAAGTGGTGGATATCTTCCCTCGCGTAGTCAGCACAGTCTCAGCCAAAATTTGTTAGACTTGAAATATACAGTACATTCTCGGTTACTTCCAAATTTTCTAAAGCACTGCTAAAGTTCTTCTTTCAGACTATCCCTCCACCTCATGCAAACAAAGCTTAACCGAGTCTAAGAAATTACACCAAAGGGACAACGCACCACAACCGTACGCCTCATTTCAATAATATTTTACATGAAAACTATTTCTTATTGGACATTACCAACACACCTATTTTTTCACTGTTTTTAATAATACTAATTTTAAATGAAATATTAAAATGCATTGATATATTATAAATAAGAGTTCAATTTAATAAAATATAAGATATTTTTATTTTGACAAACGTATAAAATGCTTGCGATATATGACATATGTAAGTAACAACCACACACGTCTTGCATGGAGTGATTTTTCAAAGGTTTGATTAAAAAAAGTGCGGCGAAACTGAGAACAGTCTATAACTGTTTGTTTACGAGACAGTTTAGACCGAGGTATTTGCCAGTCAGTGTCTGTGAATTAGTAAGGCTAATTACCGGGATTACGTATACACTGAGACTGAGAGTTTTCTTACGCACTGTTCAATGTGTTTTACAAATAGTCTAGAGGACAGTTGTAAATTTTTTGAGAATCACTTGTGAATATATTTGTTTTCACTCTTGAACCAAGAGTGAAAACGACATTGAGCTTTGACTGAGAAGCAATATGAAGCGTTAAATAAATAAACATATTTTTTAAAAACTTATTTCCAGTTATTTTTATTGACTATTTATCAGTAGTCATATTACGCTACAATGACAATTAACATATCTCTGAAAATTGTATTGGCTATTATTATAACTGTGTGCTTTTGCAATATTGTGTTGTGCAAACCGCTAACGTACACAAGCAATGTGTCGATTTTTTTTTATCGTTGTATGAACTAGCAAATACCACAAATCACCTCTTATGCATCAGACGTATTTTTTATGAAAATCGGGAGCCATGACCTCCCCGTTTTGGTTCTAAATCCTCCCATCGAAAATTTGTCGAACTGTCGCCTTCACTGCGTGCAAATCCCTCTTCTAAGAAGCACGCCGTGACAAGGGCGATGTTGAGTGTGCAAAGCGTAAGACGATAATATCTGCATTCGCACGCCGCTCAAAAGGAACTTCGCCTTGAAGAGCACAGGGCTGACTTCGAGCGAACCAGCTCCTTGTCCTGCGATTTTACAGTCTGTGTTGTGCTCTGTGGACGTTTTGTATACAAGCATTGTGATCCAGCTAGTACAAAGGATACGAAACAAACACAGAACCATGCATGTAACAGTTCTGCATATTTACTTTTCCTTGTAATATTTTCGGGTCAGGATAAGCGAAAATTAAGTTTCATGAAAAACAGAATATAATTTAACAAAAAATGTATTGGTATTTTCATTATTAGCTATTATCAGAAATATATTTGTTCATCCAAAACGCGATAGCAAAAGCCATCTTCATTTCTCTTTCATACAACTAGCATCAATGAACTAATCCTACTGTCTATGTAGACAGGAGGTACGTTTAAAAATAAAGCAACTGCAGCGGCACTGGTGTGGATGGTATGGAAGATTATACGAGAGAAACAACCCCTTCCGAAGAAATCGGCCGGGATCTAACTTCAACCACATCATGTAGTCCATTCACGATTACTTCCAACTTCTCTGAAGCCCTGCTAAAGTTCTACTTTCAGGTTATTACTCCGCCTCATGCAGACAAAGCTTAACCAAGTCTAGAAAATCACACCGAAGGGACAGCGCACCGCAATCGTGCGCACTCAGTGTAATCATATTTTGTACAAGAACTATTTCTTATTAGGCATTCAACACATGTATTTTCTCCCNGCAGGGCTTCAAGAAAGTCTCTTCCAGTCGTGAACCGACTATAGTGTTATTTATATTCATTTTAAATAAAATATTATAATTTACAAATGAAATATGAGTAAAAGTGTAATTTAAAAACACTATACGTTAACAAAATTATAACACGCCTCTGATTCATGACATATTCAAGAAACAGCTAATCACGTCATACGTGGGGTGATTTTTCAAAGGTTGGATTAAAAAAGTGCGGAGAAACCGCCAATAGACTATACACTCCTACGCACTCTGACCTACCTCGGTCACGACCGCGCTACGGTGACCTTCAGGCAAGGCGATCACGCGCGGCGGCAAGACCCTCACCTCCCTGAAATCAAAGCCGACACGCCAGCTCGCTCACGTGCCCCGGCTGCTGATTGGCTGTACCGTCGCAGGGCCCCGTCCCCTTCCGCCACACCGGCCGGTGATTGCATTCCGGGCGCACCTTGCCTGTAGGCGGCAGGCGTTGATTTTTTTTTCTTTCTCGGCGACTGGCGCTCGCGAGGAAGGAACCAGCCGACAGTCTCCGGAATACGCGATACTGCACTCCGTCATTTTCCGGCTCTCGAAACGAAAACTGCTTCCCGCCTCAGCGTTCACTCATTTGGTCAGATGGGGAAGCGTTCGGAAATAAGAATATCTACTTCTATAAAAGAAAATTTGGCAGTATTACTATTACTGTAAACATGTTCCCTCTGGTTCACGGGTTACAGGCTGTTAACGATAAAGTGAGCACTTTTGAAATCAACCTTTAAAAAGTGTCACTGCTACTACCTGCACATATTTAAACGGGCACACTGAGTGCCATGCGGCCAGTAAAGTTGATAACAACGGAGGAAAAGTAGTTCCGTCTATTAACGTTGAATTAAAAGAGTCAGGCAAACATTCGTGAATACTGATATTATTTCTTTCGTTCCCTGTTTTTCAATTACATAAAAATGCAATGACAAGCAAAGTGGTGAAATACTTACTTTTCTAATTATTTCACAGTTTCACTAGACTGACATATGAATAAAGTTGGTGATGTTAATTTTACATAAGGCGGTAGAATACATAACGTGCCTACAAGTAGATCTTAACCATGGCTCTCAAAGGGATTAGTTTATCGTGAACAGCCTATATCTGAGTACTTTTCACTTTGCATCTTCTGCCAAAAGTAAAATTTAACATTGATATGGGCTTATTAATGCGTAATACAAGATAAAATGTGGGCTCTTTAGGAACGTAAATATGTTCCTAATATGCACATTCTTACTCTAAAGCGCATAAAACAAAAACACACTTAAGTCAGTGGCCATCAATTTTAATGCTGCACACCTAATAAAACATTAAGTCACAAAGCTGTTTTTATTAATATGCTGCAAACTTAACTGCTACAGTACACACCGGCATGCAGGTATAGACTAAAGAAGAGGTATACCGACCTCTCTGGCTGTGCACAACCAATCTTCGTGTCCCAACATTGAACTGCTTTTCTGCCAACACGTCTAGTAAAAACGGTATGGTTTCGATTTTAGGTTAAAAAAATGATTTCTAAACAAATGCTTTTAAATTTATGTATTTTTGATTAAATTGAAACTGGTAATAAGTATTTTATTCATATAATAGTGCTTGTTATTTAACAATTAAGATACATACAAAGTTTTAATCACTATTGACCATGTGACTTTGACAGTTGTGTATGATTGGGATAGATCAATGTTGGGTACATGTGCAGAAGACGAACAGGTGGACTACCTCATATTTAGTCTATGCATGCAGGCTCCCAGTTAAGTTGGCAACATATTAATACAATTGGCTTTATGAGTTAACATTTTATTACGAGTACAACAATAACATTTATGTCTACTGAATTCAGCGTTTTTGTTTGTTTTATGCACTTCAGAGTAAGAATGTGCTTATTAGGAATATTAGTATTATTATAAGGAAAACCAATTTACTGCTGTGACAGTATCACCTACTTTAAATAATGCTGTGGGTTGCCCTCACTGTTATTCAGGCTCGCCCGGAGCGTGCTGTGTAAGCCATAGAGAATAAGATAAGTGAAAGGGGTAAACGTAAATGGAATGCCCGACCTACTTACGAGCCCAAGGGCAGAGAGTTTGAAGAAGTTAAAAAAAATTGAGATCTTTATGTCTTCGGTTTTCGAGGTCGACAAATCCAGCAAATAAACTAAAGGCTGCCTGAATCCAACAACACCTGTCGAAATGTGGTATATAATTATCATCTTCACACCCTTCTAAATTAAGGAAGTATAAGATAAATCTGTTTAGGATAGAAATTATACCAGGCATTCTATACGGATGCGAAGCCTTTCAGAAAATGAGCTTAAAGTATTTTAACACAATAATTATAACATTGGTTTTCATAGCGGATTGTAAATGATTTTGCTTTATATCATTTTGTAACNAAAGTGTCACTGCTACTACCTGCACATATTTAAACGGGCACACTGAGTGCCATGCGGCCAGTAAAGTTGATAACAATGGAGGAAAAGTAGTTCCATCTATTAACGTTGAATTAAAAGAGTCAGGCAAACATTCGTGAATACTGATATTATTTCTTTCGTTCCCTGTTTTTCAATAACATAAAAATGCAATGACAAGCAAAGTGGTGAAATACTTACTTTTCTAATTATTTCACAGTTTCACTAGACTGACATATGAATAAAGTTGGTGATGTTAATTTTACATAAGGCGGTAGAATACATAACGTGCCTACAAGTAGATCTTAACCATGGCTCTCAAAGGGATTAGTTTATCGTGAACAGCCTATATCTGAGTACTTTTCACTTTGCATCTTCTGCCAAAAGTAAAATTTAACATTGATATGGGCTTATTAATGCGTAATACAAGATAAAATGTGGGCTTTTTAGGAACCTAAATATGTTCCTAATATGCACATTCTTCCTCTAAAGCGCATAAAACAAAAACACACTTAAGTCAGTGGCCATCAATTTTAATGCTGCACACCTAATAAAACATTAAGTCACAGAGCTGTTTTTATTAATATGCTGCAAACTTAACTGCTACAGTACACACCGGCATGCAGGTATAGACTAAAGAGGTATACCGACCTCTCTGGCTGTGCACAACCAATCTTCGTGTCCCAACATTGAACTGCTTTTCTGCCAACACGTCTAGTAAAAACGGTATGGTTTCGATTTTAGGTTAAAAAAATGATTTCTAAACAAATGCTTTTAAATTTATGTATTTTTGATTAAATTGAAACTGGTAAAAAGTATTTTATTCATATAATAGTGCTTGTTATTTAACAATTAAGATACATACAAAGTTTTAATCACTATTGACCATGTGACTTTGACAGTTGTGTATGATTGGGATAGATCAATGTTGGGTACATGTGCAGAATACGAACAGGTGGACTACCTCATATTTAGTCTATGCATGCAGGCTCCCAGTTAAGTTGGCAACATATTAATACAATTGGCTTTATGAGTTAACATTTTATTACGAGTACAACAATAACATTTATGTCTACTGAATTCAGCGTTTTTGTTTGTTTTATGCACTTCAGAGTAAGAATGTGCTTATTAGGAATATTAGTATTATTATAAGGAAAACCAATTTACTGCTGTGACAGTATCACCTACTTTAAATAATGCTGTGGGTTGCCCTCACTTTTATTCATGCTCGCCCGGAGCGTGCTGTGTAAGCCATAGAAAATAAGATAAGTGAAAGGGGTAGACGTAAATGGAATGCCCGACCTACTTACGAGCTCAAGGGCAGAGAGTTTGAAGAAGTTAAAAAAAATTAAGATCGTTATGTCTTCGGTTTTCGAGGTCGACAAATCCAGCAAATAAACTAAAGGCTGCCTGAATCCAACAACACCTGTCGAAATGTGGTATATAATTGTCATCTTCACACCCTTCTAAATTAAGGAAGTATAAGATAAATCTGTTTAGGATAGAAATTCTACCAGGCATTCTATACGGATGCGAAGCCTTTCAGAAAATGAGCTTAAAATATTTTAACACAATAATTATAACATTGGTTTTCATAGCGGATTGTAAATGATTTTGCTTTATATCAT
Source organism: Clitarchus hookeri (assembly GCA_002778355.1). NCBI lineage: Eukaryota > Metazoa > Arthropoda > Insecta > Phasmatodea > Phasmatidae > Clitarchus > Clitarchus hookeri. The sequence continues at coordinate 570,621 of NQII01000968.1, read as the reverse complement.
TTTGTAACAATATAGCGGTACAGCATATGCAGAACTTATTGAAAACTGTTACAGAAACTACTAAAATTCTCAAACATTTTTCATACATGAAGAACATATATACACAGTTTTGAAACATTATAAAATGTTAAGCCATACTAACCTATTTGAATTTAATTTTTTGTCATAAGGAACACTAATTATTGCAGTACATATGATTTTCTCACTTGGATGCTTTATTAAGGACACTGTGAAAAAAAAAAAAGAAAAACCTTTTGTAAAGAAGGGCATTATCAATGGTTACTTCGCTCTTACTAATTTTATAAATAAACTTAAAAACATTTATAAAATTATATTATATGTATATTTGTACCAATTATTACATAAACTTTTTGGCATAAAAGTAAAATAATAGTTATAATAGCCCTGTTTAGTGGGTTAATTGACTAATGTGCTTTCTGAAGCATAAAAATAGAAATGGGCCCAAATTATAACCAGAAAAAATACCATATGTCTGACCAGTTTTGTGGTTTTCGTGTAAGTGCTTCTTGATAAGGCCTGCTTTAAATGTACTGGTGTATTGTTTATTGTAAATATATAATAAAATCATACATACATATACCTTAACGTTGCACGTACAGTACATAAAAACCAGCAAAATCATAACTTGATGACACGTGGCAAGAATTAAATAGACCAGAAGTAGGTACACGAAAATAGCAGTGAAATAGCACGTCGCAGGCCTGCTGAAATGACTTTGACGAAACAGCCCCCTACGAATTTGGTGGCCGTCACTTTGAATATGCATATACTGCAACGACAAATAAGTTAACAGATTGGTGTACACTGACATAGCTTTACTTAAATTTTATTGTTTCTGATGATTCCTGGAACCGAGTTACTTGTATTCATTTATATAATGCGTATTTAAAGCTTGTTATTCCTTATTATTCTCGAAGATTAATATCAATTTTCTGAAGCGTACACTCTACAGGCACTGTTAAAACAGTTTTGCAAATCTGTAAACACGTCAGTTTATTAACAATGGTAAGAATTGTTACTGCAATTTTTACAACAGACATATTCAAATGCGTACCATAACAAGTCCACACGAGGATGCATGTTGGAGCACATCTAGACATTTGCAACCATGCTGTGTGCTTAGAATAAGAGTGTTCAGAAATAGCGAACTCTTCGTAAAAATCAAACTAGTTACTGAGGTTATAAAATAGTTTATTCTACCAAAGCTCTCGGTTTACACACGTGTAATTCTTACATCTGTTGGCGGCCAAGCTCGCAGGTATGAAGGACAGCAATGGAATATTGTAGGTACTCTGTGCTTGTATTTCTGGCTTGGGGGCCGTGGTAGTGTAGTGGTGAGACTACTCGCCTACCACCTAGGTGAAACGGGATCGATTTAAGGTGGGGTCGCTCCCAGGTTTTCGCATGTGGGAATCATGCCGGACGATGCCGCTGGTCTGTGGGTTTTCTCGGGGATTTCCCCTTTCCCCCACCCATGCATTACAGCGCTGCTCCATACTCACCTCGCTTCACCCTCACCGGTTGTCAAGACCTCGATGTTAAAATTCTCCCAAATTTCTCCACTTCAAAGATGTTTTTCCCTGACGTACTCGCTTATATTCCACAGGTCGCCATAAACTCATACTGTCTTGGACTTCTGAGAGAGTTTGTAAACATACGATAAATTACATTTTTTTTACGGAGAACTTGATGCTAGGGTGGGTAAAATTCACGCTTTACTCTTTTACATTCTTTAGTAAAGACAACGATAAAAAAGGTTTCAAGGTTATTAATTAAACCAATTGTTTTCTACTTACGTGAGAACTCTTAAAATATAAAGTATAAAATTCTCAAATATTTCGCTATGACCAGAAAAATGGAAAACCCAAAAACATTGATGGTAAATTTAAGCACAATAAAAATTTAAGCAATTACGATATCATAAAAGTAAAAAGAACGCCCAGAGGAGCAAGTGTAATTAGTTAAAATTGTTGTCGCAGAACTAGTGGGCATTTGTTTACTAACAAAATGTGCGTGGACTTGAGGCGAAGTATGTTGCGTTTTGTGATGTTTCAAGTAAAGACGATCCAGTAACATGTTTGACTGCAAAATTGATCAATTATATGAGAATAAATTCACACTATTTTCAGGCCATTACAACATTTTTTTGAATCTACCGTTGTCCCAATTTCAACCAAAAAAATCGCATGGATTACTTTTCAATGATTTCCGTTTGAGCAGAAAATAATGATACCCAATAACACAGAGCATGAATTTTCAAGTCTGTAGAGTCTAGCCAAAATTAAAATATTTGGTCGCGACTATTTCATATCCATGACACTGAAAATGTTTTATCCATAGGCGAGCACGCTAGTGCTATGAAACAGGAAGGCACATTCTCTGGTATTAATTAGGCAGTACTTTATGATACACCGATGAAAATTGAATACTATATGCATCGTTATGTTGGTTTTTAACGCTAGCCTTTACTAACCAAAGAAGTGTATGCATTTCACTAAGCAATACAAGGCGATTGGTAACAACGGACAGACCACCCCCCTTAGAGTCCGTTTAATCAAGCGTTCACTCTAATTTCTAGTCCCCAGCCTCAGAAATTTGGTTGCCAATTGTGACCTGGCAACCGGAAATTTGCGCCAATGTAATTACATTAATACCATTACTTTTTGTCATAGAACCGTGTGTTATATTTTAATTTATGTTTTTGCGTCAATTAAAGTGTCTAATTTTTAGGGCCTGATATATAGAGGTACGTAAATTCTGCTAATTATTTCGAGGGCAGGCCAAGACTTAAATCACGTATACTCCATTGTAACTTTCATGACTGCACCACAGTGGTTTTAACACACTTATGGACCACTCTTTAGCCTGTAATGAACAATAAGGAACAATGTCACCGTATCACGCACATTGGCAGCAGTTAATGGATAAACAACTTAGGCGCGAGTATTTAAAGCGTCGAGACGTAGGCTGTTGATAAATTAATTTGCCAAATCCAAATACCTCTACAAGTTATTGGTAGACACGCAAAATTTAACAAGTAGTAGAGTGGAGCGGAGAGATTCGGGCGGCTCTTAACATCGAGATCTTGGAAGCCGATGAAGGTGAAACGAGGTGAATATGGAGCAGGGCCTAAATGAAAGCGCAGGGGAAACGGGAGATCTCCGGGATAATCCGCCGAGCAGCGGCATCGTGCGGCATGATTCCCATATGCGAAAATCCGGGAGCGACCCCGCCGGGTTTACAAGTAAACAAAATAATAAAACGAAACCATTGTGGTGTAGTTTTCAGTCGGCATCAGTGAAGTCATCTGCATTCGGCGCACAGCGCAGCCACCTCTATAATAAGGGATGTCTGGGGGGCAGTTTTGCAACACAGGTTGCTAACTACAGCTGGCGAAAAGCACAGCGGAACTTAGAGGCAGGCGCTGCAGGTTAATGAGACTTGCTGCAGGAGGAGAGCATGGTCAAGACTCCGGTTATTACCATTATTACTACGCCCTTATCCAGGTCACCCCACACTCTCAATGCTACTCCTCGACCCTCCCACCGCCACNCCTCTATAATAAGGGATGTCTGGGGGGCAGTTTTGCAACACAGGTTGCTAACTACAGCTGGCGAAAAGCACAGCGGAACTTAGAGGCAGGCGCTGCAGGTTAATGAGACTTGCTGCAGGAGGAGAGCATGGTCAAGACTCCGGTTATTACCATTATTACTACGCCCTTATCCAGGTCACCCCACACTCTCAATGCTACTCCTCGACCCTCCCACCGCCACCCCTCCACCCACCAACCTCGGTTTACAAACAGGCACTTCTGCAGGACTTGCTGCGGGTGGGGAAAGTTAGTAGAGCGGCAGAGCAAACACGATTACCCTTCGCCGACTTTGGAGACTTGCCTCGCGCGGCACCACGCTCCCCTCTGGAACACCGACTCTTGTTCCGCTCGAGTCTGCTGGAGCGCGTGCCTGCTGGAATTATGGAAAGGAAGAGGGAAGGACCATCAACGTTGTTCCATATCTAGTCCTTAGACTAAAGATTACGTAGACTTACTTTCACGTGCACATGACTCCAAACACTTGCTCATGGTAAGTGAGTGAAAGGATTTGGGCAGCTCTTAACGTCGAGGTGTTGAGAGCGGGGGAAGCGGGACATCCCGAAAAAAACCCGCTGACTAGCAACATCTTCCGGCACTGTTCCCACATGTGAAAATCCGGGAGCGACCCCGCCGGGAATCGAACGCGGTTCGCCTACGTGGGAGGCGAGTAGTCTAACCACTACACTACCGCGGCCCCCAGGCTCAAGGTAGGGTGTTAGATAGTGATCAAGGCTCCCGCCTACCTGTCACTTAAACTGCGTTGTGATGTATATGCGTACGTATTTAGGTTTGGATTAGGTTACATGTTCCTTGTCGCTTTTTGTGTGATATGTGTGTGTATCACAGTGTTGTGTATATGACATAAACAACACTCAATGCCAGGATTGTGTGCTACATCCACTTTACCTTGACACATACTACACTCTCAGAGAAAAAAATAATAATTTGTAGGAGAAAATAATCTGTAGGAGAAAATTATTCTTGGTTGTGTTCAAGCATACAAACTGCATTAAAATGTAATAAGACTTAAAATAGGGGAGCTTTTACTGAGAAATAAAAAAATTAATTAACTATGAACACATTAAATAAAAGTTTATTTCTTTTGCTCATTCTCATTACAGATATTGAATGAAATAGTTTGAGTATGAGTTTTCTAAAGCATCACAAAATTCCAAAATTCAAACTAAAACTGAAAATAGGAAAAGTGAAATTAATAGTGTCCAGCTGTGCTCAGTTTGCATAATATAATGACTCCTTTTCTCATGGGCATCTATGGGCAAAACACAACTTTTATATCAATCATAAAAACTGAAACATCGTAAAGAGAAAGAAAGAAAATATTCACTTGCAGTTCGTATGCTGGTACCGGAAAATCGGTACGTCGCTTGCCATTACTGATGATTCAAAATGGACAAAACTTATTTATTATAAATAAAACCATCTTTCCTTTAGTTTAGACTTTTCATAGTCTCAAAATCTTTTGCCGCATCCAAGACAAAACTCATTCAAATTAGTCTCAGTTGGACTTTTACATCGGAGCGGAGCAGCATGTCCGTCCGCGAGCCTAACTCATCTCCGACACAAACTAAAATATTCGGTACGAACTTCGCAGCAACTGGACGTCACTACCAAAAAATGCAATACAAAAGTATAAAAATAACCAAAAAAATACAAATCTAACGAAACTCTAAAATTCTTAACAAAAATTAAAATTCAAATGACNCTAAAATTCTTAACAAAAATTAAAATTCAAATGACAGTAATCACATCAATTAATATAAATAAATTATATATATAAATAAAATTAAGTCTTTTAAAATTTAAAATCTCACAAAGTCCAAAATACCTAGAATACACAAAAAATAAAACATAGAACAATACATATTACAGAAATGTAAAACAATATAATGACTTAAATGAAACAAAAAAAAATAATTACACTTGAAACATACATAAAAATACAATTTTCTCTCTCTCTCACTCACTCTCTCTCTCTCTCTCTCTCTCTCTCTCTCTTACTCTGCAGTCACATTCTGCAACGTTGCAGTGTTTAAAATGCACGTTTTACCACGAAACTATTAAGCATGCGCCCAACATGCTGATCTGCGTAAAGAATATACACTTCAGACGATGGCTGTTGAGTGCTTTCAAGACGTTAAGCACATTACAAAAACCATTTCGCAAACCTGAAACATAGCTAAAATAAGGGGCTTTTCAATGCTATGTATCTCAAAATATACGCGACAGGCCCTGCGTTGAACCTTGACACAGAATTTCCAATAATAAAATTATAGGGTCACCTCTGAAAATTCCATAGGTACACGCAGCACGAAATTCAGAGCNCTCTCTCTCTCTCTCTCTCTCTCTCTCTCTCTCTTACTCTGCAGTCACATTCTGCAACGTTGCAGTGTTTAAAATGCACGTTTTACCACGAAACTATTAAGCATGCGCCCAACATGCTGATCTGCGAAAAGAATATACACTTCAGACGATGGCTGTTGAGTGCTTTAAAGACGTAAAGCACATTACAAAAACCATTTCGGAAACCTGAAACATAGCTAAAAAAAAGGGGGCTTTTCAATGCTATGTATCTCAAAATACACGCGACAGGCACATACAAAAGTACTCAAAGGCCCTGCGTTGAACATTGCCACAGAATTTCCAATAATAAAATTATAGGGTCACCTCTGAAAATTCCATAGGTACACGCAGCACGAAATTCAGAGNACACAGAATTTCCAATAATAAAATTATAGGGTCACCTCTGAAAATTCCATAGGTACACGCAGCACGAAATTCAGAGCCTTGCTCTTAGTGGCGATGGTGCACTTGGTGCACGTGGCAGAGTCGTCCTTATCCCTCTCGCGTTTATTGGCCCCGAAAGCAGGAAATAGCTCCAGGTAGGCGGGCCCCTTATGTCTTGGCCTCGCCGCCATGTTGAGTTACTGGTTCTTAGCTTATTTCAGTTGTTTAGGGACACTTATTTCGAAACTACAACTATACCTCTCTGGAAACATGCATTACGCTGTAGAACAATCATAAATTCTTAACTTTATTCAAGTAAATACAACGTAATTAGCATAACATCCTTTTTAAAATTATCAGTATATTCTTGCCGTAACACAATCGCCATATAACGCGTCGATAAAATTTGGTGACTGCAGTATGTAAGAATGCATTTGCTAAATGTGAGTGTGCTATAGTAAGAAATATCTAGCTACGTTATTGAAAAGAAAGTTGTAGCTCATAAATGGAAAATTCAACATTACAGGTGAGACCGACCATTAAAGAAAATCCGTACTAAAAAAATTTTAACGCCTCAAGGTTGTATCTGGCCATAAGGAAGTATTACAACGAGCTCCCCTAAGACTGTAATATCCACTCTCGGGAAATCGAATTTCTCGTTAAAATCCATTCACGGTTCAGAAAAGTTGGAAGTAACCGTGAATGGGACAGAGAGATGGTTACCGCGTAGCTGACATTCGCACCCTACCCATATTCCTTCTCTCTTACAGCCCTCTTTGCAAGATGCCACATAAAAAAAAAGTGTCTTCCTTGCCTTTGGTCTGATTTGATGTGGAGCGCGCGCTACTAAATTAAAACTAGGCTCCGACAAGGGGCGTACATTATCAGTAAAACATAACCTAGCGGTGTTGTTCGAATGATTTTACGCAATGGGGGTAATTGATTGAACAACTATGGACATACGCCATTGCAAGCACTTTATTGTAGTCTCAGAAAAACTACGAGATAAAATTAAGTAACTTCGATAAAAAAATTACTTGTATTAAAAACATTAAAAAATAAATAGTAATGAACGAGTCTGGGTTAACTGTTGTCGGAAAACATGTAACACACACATATAAATATATATTTAAAATAAGTTACTATAAATATAAGTTACTTTATTTTAACTAGTAGTCACCCTAGCAGGTTGGTATGAATATTATATTATTTCTAAACGTTATGTTATGACGAACGTCATGGATTGTATCAATTGTAACTAACCTAAGTTTTTTCTCCCGGGATTTTAGCTGGATCTTATCCTGCCTTCGAGGTGCAATGAATAGAAGTGGCTGGTTTTCAGCCGGACGGTGTTTCGATCCTGGGGATACCCTTGGGGTTTTTTTCTCGAGTGTTGGTGGGGTTGGAACGGATTTAATTCAGCCCGCTCAGGAAAACAGAGGAGCCACCTTAAGTGCACAGGGGACAGGTCTTAATCGAGAATTATCCACGCTCGTACATCCGGGTACGAGAGAGTGCGGTGCGATAAGACAGTGCCTACCTCTTTTAAGTTGCATGCTGTTCTTGCGGTATGAACGCGAGGTTATTTATTTTGTTAGTACTATGGACCGATGTTGTTGGTGTTACAATAGTATCTTTGACAATATGAAAACATTATATTTTTATGCTGTTCAGCGTTAATGGAATCCTTTTTAAATCATTTTTTGATAAATGTTACTGCCTTTACGTGCATATATTTTAACTGGCAAACACTTACTGTTATGCGTCCAATAAAGTTATAACTTTCGGAAAGAAAGTAGTTCCGTGCCTTAATGTTAAATTTAAGGTGTTAGGTAAATTTTTGAATACTGAAATAATTTATTTTGCTTTCTGTTTCTAATGAATATAAGTGAAAAATTAGCAAATCTGTAAAATATTTATTTTTCTAATAATTTTACAGTTTCACTTGACCAACGTATGAACAGAGTGATAAGGCCAATGGCAATGTTAATTTTACAAATGGTTGAAGAATACGCCATCAACACACAAGTAGATCATAAGGAGGGCTTTCGGAAGTGCTCACTTTACCGTGAGCAACCTATACTACAGTCTACCTTTTTGAAAGATGCCAGCATTTGTCCAGTGACTTCGAGAGTATATTCTACAGAACATTTACATATGATGTTTGCCGGTTTTCTTAAGAGCCTTGGTTCTTAAAGTGTCTATAAGGTTCTTTATTTCATATTACTTTTGAATGGTATCATATAAAACCCTTTTTTATACAGCGCCACAAAAGATATGATATTTACATGTTTAAGAATTTTGCTAGTAAATTTACGACAGAAAAAATGTATAAAATACGAATTTATGTCCATACTATTATGGTTCCTTTTTTATTTAATGGTGCGATCTGGAGAGGGTTAACTGTTTTCTTTATTTGTCGCGTAAGCTGTTCGCAGTCGAATTTATGTTTCGCCGTAGATGGGTTCTGCGTCGAATAACGAAGACAGCTTTGAATACCGACTGGCAGGTAGCCGAGCAGGCACGCCACACTTACGGGCGAAACTCAGTGTCACTGACGAACGAAGTGATGACTTTCGAGAGTGCAGAGCACCCCTCTGGGGACGGACGATAGCCGGAAATGAACTTCCAACAGGCCGAGATCCCACGCTATATAACTTTACGTGCCGTTAATTAACTGTGCGGCAGCGCAGTGTACAAATATTGACTACACGAGTCCTCCCCCACCCTCTCTACCAGGCGATACAGAAGCAATAAAACTCGGGTGATTGGTTGGGGAGCCTCACGTTAGGGACGTATAATGGAATCCGGCAACCTGGAACCAATCACTCCAAGATTAAGTGGATCCATGAACCTCTCACCCGTCAGTTACAGCCTGCCGTTTCATCAGTGCTTTAGTGGGATTTTTATGAATCCCGGAAGACCATACCAGCTTACCGCGGCAATTATTTAGCACCATTTCATTCCTCCATTTACGTCCACTGCTCGAAACACTGCCAGGCGATGCAGTAATTGACAAAGTAGGAATATTGCTTACTACTCCGTGTTGTGTATTGTTTTCTGAGAAGAATGTATGAATGTTTGTTCAAGATGAAGTGCTTGTTTTTTTTTACAAAAGTGACGAATATTCATTTCTGAAAGTTTATATGACAGCACTTTATATGAATTAATGTAAATATAAAATTCAAAAAATGTACAGGAAAGCTTCTATATACTTATCGTACATTCGTTTTAATACCCGGCATGAACAGTAGGTCAGTATATATCATTTTAGTATTTTATCNCTATATACTTATCGTACATTCGTTTTAATACCCGGCATGAACAGTAGGTCAGTATATATCATTTTAGTATTTTATCCCATTTAAAACCAAAGGTGAGATCATCAATAAGACTCAATTTAAAGCAAATAATCAACGTATCATTAAAGAGACATTTAAAACAGTTGTGTTTGCCGCAACAAGTGCCTCAGGTAATAATCTGACATTAAGCAATATTAAGCTAAGGTAACTGGATGTAATGCTATTTATAGAAAGATAACGTCACCACACGGTATGAGCTTGAAAGGGGTTGGTAGTGATTATGTCGCCATTGGGAAATTTTAAGTCTGACTAGTTTATAATTCAAATCAGAAGGGAGGGCTGGACGGAAATGAATTAAAACGTGCATGTTTCAAACAGACCCGGCCAATTTTTTAAAACTTTGTAAGATGCTGGTGGTGGATGTCGTCAGTTCGATAAAGACTACGTTGCACTAATACTACCGTGGTACGTTGTGTAGAGACACTTTAAACGTGACAATTGTACCGAATATTACGAGGGAATAAAAGCTAAAAAACAAATCTTAGGCTTTCGCAGCCATTTTCAATGTGTTTTTGGGTTTCGGATCTGAGCGCCGTCAAGTATTTCTCTTCCCAACGTAGCTGCAGCTCCATATTCTGGGTCTCAGCATAGCAGTCTGACCTCGACGTCGTGACAGACGTTGCTGTTGAACAGAGGGTTTTCTCCAAGCACTCCCGTTTCCCCCATCATTGCATTTCTTTGCTACCCCATCCTACACCTCACTTCATCTCCTCGGCACTACAGTCCTCTACCGTTAAGAACTATCATAATGACCTTCTAACTCATATTACGTGGTTCTTTAGAAAATATAAATGGTGTAGGTACGTGGATTAAAAAAAAANCATAATGACCTTCTAACTCATATTACGTGGTTCTTTAGAAAATATAAATGGTGTAGGTACGTGGATTAAAAAAAAATTCATTCAAATGCAAGTTAACAACCAATACTCAGCCAATTTCATGGTTCCTCTCAATGACTGCTCANCATAATGACCTTCTAACTCATATTACGTGGTTCTTTAGAAAATATAAATGGTGTAGGTACGTGGATTAAAAAAAAAATTCATTCAAATGCAAGTTAACAACCAATACTCAGCCAATTTCATGGTTCCTCTCAATGACTGCTCANAAAAAAAAAATTCATTCAAATGCAAGTTAACAACCAATACTCAGCCAATTTCATGGTTCCTCTCAATGACTGCTCATACAGATAATCAAAGATTTCGCGTTTACCTTTTAGCTGATCAATGGAATCCACTGACTGTAAGTAGTGCAAATCAAAAGCAATTAGAGATGCACGTACGAATTCAAAATTCCTTTCAATGCTTTCAATAAACTAGGCCAGCTTTCAAGTACTAACAATTAGGATAAGATTAAGAAACAAGTGTTAAAAAAATTAAAAGAATAAACACCAGCTCTAACTGAAGTAGATGAGAACTAAAGATGAAATAAGATGTGATCGACTAACTGAATAAAACATAAACAATTAATTATCAAAGAGTCATAAAAAGTTTTCTGCGTGTTAAGAACGAGTTTTAATGTGTTATCTTCACTCTTTTTAAAATAAAGCACAATCACTGTTTTCCGAGTTCTTTATTACACCTTCATCCTATTCAAGAATGTAAGTATTTAAGAAGATTCTCGATTGATATTTCTTGTCCTAAAGTGTTTTTAAATTGCCCGAATAATTCTCTTACATTGAATGACGTACCGAAAGAGCGTTGTCGCCAACTGAGATGTCTGGCTTAAGCACCAACTCGGTGTCTAACATGCCGTCCTCTGTATGTCATCGAGAAATCATCCGACTGTAAGATTATAGAGAAACTACAGAATCTTGCCTACACTGCGGTCTCACGAATTTGTGAATATTACATTAAGTGAAACATACCTAGGTAAGTGGTGAGAACAAACACCTGTTGAAATTATCGTTGTCTGAAAGCGTGGTACTTTTATGATCATTCCAAGATACAAAGAGGATGCTGCATCTCATAAATTAGGCAATTCTGCAAAAATACATTGTTTCAGGGCAAAAAAAATGGATCGGAAGGCACAATCTCAAGCGAAACTACTTTGTGTTCACTTTGGACGACAAAAATATGTANGGCAAAAAAAATGGATCGGAAGGCACAATCTCAAGCGAAACTACTTTGTGTTCACTTTGGACGACAAAAATATGTATGTGCTGCCCTTATTTTGCATCGGTGAATGCGAGTTTCAAGGCGAAATTTTTTGTCACCTCGCAAACATCAAAATTTGAAAGATTGGATAATGTGGGCAGCTTTCCTTTACTTTCAGTTTACCGTCGATTGATTCGTATTTATCACGTTGGTTATCAACTGTATAGACATTTCAATAACGTGGCCGTAATAAACGCTTTACTTGAAACCAACTTTCTCTCAAAAGACATATTAATGTAGTCTATAAAATGCTAGTGTGCAAGTCTTTTCTTTGACAACTTTTCGTGACACTAGTTGAGTAATTTAAGAAAANGTAGTCTATAAAATGCTAGTGTGCAAGTCTTTTCTTTGACAACTTTTCGTGACACTAGTTGAGTAATTTAAGAAAATATCCTCGTTGGGACGTCCTTGGTCCAGGTCGCTTATGCACCAGTTTCGAATCCTACGTAAGGCGTGAGCATGTGTATTTTTATGTGAAAGTTTTATGTCAAAATTTTCTTAAGGGCACTGCCTACCAGCTGACAGCTGCGAAATTCAAATAGGACATCCCATGTTAAGGAATTTTCACCTCANTCTTAAGGGCACTGCCTACCAGCTGACAGCTGCGAAATTCAAATAGGACATCCCATGTTAAGGAATTTTCACCTCAGTGCGTTAATTTAAAAGACCGGAGTTTCAAACAAAATGCAGTATCCGCGAATATTTTTAGGAGAAGATCCCTACGAGCGTATATTTTCAACACAGTTCTGTAAAACATAAATTTTAAAAATTCCTTGCAAACTAACTATACATGCAATGGACACATATCCGCTGTAGGGAAGTTCTTCTAAAATATTCGCGAAGAATATATTTTGTTTGAAACGTCTATCTCTAAAATTAACGCACTGAGGCGAAATTTCCTTAATATGGGATTTCATATTTAAATTTCGCAGCTGCCAGCCGGTAGGCAGTGTCCTTAAAGCAAAACAATTAGAAAGTTACAGTTAAATACAATACGCTCTAAGCAAGCCCCAGTGTTATACTGCCTCAGCTACGAAGACCATTTTTGACAGTTCAGTTTCAAACAGAACATAATGTGCTCTGAATAGGACAGGGTTCAAAGCCATGTTGTGTTAAATTGACAAAACAAACACAAACAGTATGACTTTCATGTGCTAGAACGAAATACGATAAAGGAGAATACTGGACAGCTCGTCTGGTGTGATGGATACCTTCGTAGATCCCGCGCGACCGTATAAACGAATGCCACGGCGCGTCGTTTTACGAGATAGAAAACGCAAGAATTAAAAGATATTCGAGCATGTTTTAGAGATAAAAATGACAGGCGGAATATGTGTGATTTATAAATTTTAACAACATGGTTCAAAAACTTTTCGATGNTTTTAGAGATAAAAATGACAGGCGGAATATGTGTGATTTATAAATTTTAACAACATGGTTCAAAAACTTTTCGATGGCATATTTTAGATCTCAAAAAGGGCAGAGACGAGCAATCAAACGCTGTATTCCATTAATGTACGTATAACTAGAAACTTGTCTAACTTTTTTCGTTTATAGCTTCTAAAATGGTTCCAGAAATGTCAGCTACACGACTTGGATAAGCTGTTTAAAAACATTTTGTGATGTGTATATAAAGATGATTTACATTGTGCGCTCGGACCCTTTTCCTCTTGATTCCACCAGGAGTCCCAATTCGCTGAGTCTAGGGTATGAACTAACGACTACAGTAATAATATATTAATGTTTAACAAGAACAGAGTAATTGGTACAAGAATTACACCAGGGGCATTAACACAAGTCCTACAAATACTACTTCAATTACTTAAACCCGCTCAAGTAACATGTCGCCGAAATCCCACATTTGTCTTAATCAAGATATAGTAAACTATGTTTATTAATTTATCTGCATGAAATACCTTTTGTAGGATATATATATATATATATATATATATAGAGAGAGAGAGAGAGAGAGAGAGAGAGAGTTAAATTATACACCATGAAAACATTCTTACTAGTTTACCAATGACAGTATATACGCATTGTATAATGAATCTTATTATTTGCTGGATAAAAAACTGTGACAGTGTAAAGTTCCTTCGTCCTTATTACTATGTTCAGCAATTTACATCAAGAATATAAGGTATATCTAATTAATATTTTATGCAATTTTTAAACGAATTTTACAATACGATCTAAAACGCCACACTTTGTTTACTAACCCAGCAATTTAAAAATGTACGATAAATGCTTAAAAAAATATTGAATAACAATTACTAAAATTTTAATGATCAATTTTTTTTAAACGTACAAATGACTAACTTGAAAGGCCTATGAAAAAAGTAAGCGAAAACAATTAGGCATATGTAGATTTAAAATACAAACTTATTGACTAAATGCAGTTATGTACATACGTGTTAGATCTTTACGTATGTAGCTGGTGTACAAATTGTCTGCAACGATTATTTATGATCTCGTGAATTTGTGAGTTAGGGTTCGTTTGTTTTGNTTTTAAAGATAAAAATGACAGGCGGAATATGTGTGATTTATAAATTTTAACAACATGGTTCAAAAACTTTTCGATGTCATATTTTAGATCTCAAAAAGGCAGAGACGAGCAATCAAACGCTGTATTCCATTAATGTACGTATAACTAGAAACTTGTCCTAATTTTTTCGTTTATAGCTTCTAAAATGGTTCCAGAAATGTCAGCTACACGACTTGGATAAGCTGTTTAAAAACATTTTGTGATGTGTATATAAAGATAATTTACAGTGTGCGCTCGGGCCCTTTTCCTCCTGATTCCGCCAGGAGTCCCAATTCGCTGAGTCTAGGGTATGAACTAACGACTACAGTAATAATATATTAATGTTTAACAAGAACAGAGTAATTGGTACAAGAATTACACCAGGGACATTAACACAAGTCCTACAAATAATACTTCAATTACTTAAACCCGCTCAAGTAACATGTCGCCGAAATCCCACATTTGTCTTAATCAAGATATAGTAAACTATGTTTATTAATTTATCTGCATGAAATACCTTTTGTAGGATATATATATATATATATATATATATAGAGAGAGAGAGAGAGAGAGAGAGAGAGAGTTAAATTATACACCATGAAAACATTCTTACTAGTTTACCAATGACAGTATATACGCATTGTATAATGAATCTTATTATTTGCTGGATAAAAAACTGTGACAGTGTAAAGTTCCTTCGTCCTTATTACTATGTTCAGCAATTTACATCAAGAATATAAGGTATATCTAATTAATATTTTATGCAATTTTTAAACGAATTTTACAATATGATCTAAAACGCCACACTTTGTTTACTAACCCAACAATTTAAAAATGTACGATAAATGCTTAAAAAAATATTGAATAACAATTACTAAAATTTTAATGATCAATTTTTTTTAAACGTACAAATGACTAACTTGAAAGGCCTATGAAAAAAGTAAGCGAAAACAATTAGGCATATGTAGACTTAAAATACAAACTTATTGACTAAATGCAGTTATGTACATACGTGTTAGATCTTTACGTACGTAGCTGGTGTACAAATTGTCTGCAACGATTATTTATGATCTCGTGAATTTGTGAGTTAGGGTTCGTTTGTTTTGNCGTAGCTGGTGTACAAATTGTCTGCAACGATTATTTATGATCTCGTGAATTTGTGAGTTAGGGTTCGTTTGTTTTGAAAATATTAATATTTAAAATATTTATTTTAAATCTGGTTGTATGTTGCATTTTATGAAAACTTCTGTTTTGGGTTAATAATATCACTATATTAAGATTTAAGTTAGCATGGATGTCAATGGAACTGCCAAGTTATTCAAAACTATGTTAACAAATGTTAATAATTATTTTTTTATAAAATGAATTGGGAATGGCAAACTTTGCAATAAATAAAAAACATTTTGTTCTATTAATAAGTACCAAAAAAATCAATAGTTAAAAGTTAAAAGTGCCATACAATTAGCCCACACTGTTCTACACGCTATCGGAATGCCTTCTGAAAAGAAATTTATTGACTTCTCAGTGCTAGCACGTCTAACAAACTATGTGTATGAACACACAAAAAACAAACAACGTTCAGGTTTGTTTGACCTGAACAGAGCACTTGCGAGTTGTCGCGGCGCCGCATTTAAACAAGACGATGTTGTTTCATCCATCCGTCTGTCGGTTCCCGCCTCTCCTTTACGTGTCGCACAAAGAGCGACGACCTTGATCGAACCCTTTCTTTCCTTGCTGCCAAGACACGGCAGAATATATTTTCTCGTCCTCTGCCAGGTTCAGGCACTGACCTGTACCAATCGATACCCTATAGTGCCCTCTTCTTTCTTCGTGTATCCTTCACGCGTCCTACACCGGCTCTCCTTTCGAGGGCACTTGCGTGGCTGTTCCAGGCCCATTCTTCAAGCCCTCGACCCTGTCTGGCGGCGAGTGTGCGTCTCCGCGCCTTCCCTTCCCTAACATATTTGTGTTCTCCTCTAGCTGTGCTCAAAATATTCCATTCCAAATGGGAGAGAAAATACATACCGCCCATATCTCTTAGCTGAGAACAGCTTGCTTCTCTTATAGCTTTCGTTCGCCGAGATTTTCACCACTCGGCGCAAACGTGCCGAGAATTNGCTGAGAACAGCTTGCTTCTCTTATAGCTTTCGTTCGCCGAGATTTTCACCACTCGGCGCAAACGTGCCGAGAATTTGCCAGTACTGCGATAATCGTGACAATCGTTTATGTAAACAGTTTTACTGACCGGCGCTAAATTCATCGCGTTGCAGTCGTTATCTAATTTGATATTATATCTCAGGCTCCAATTAAAAATTATGTAAACAAAGTATTACAACTTATGAAAATCGAAAATTATTATTAATAAAAAGTTTTACATACAAAAACAATGAAACCAGACTGCACGATGTGAAGTAATTGCATATATTCCGTCAAACAGCATTGATAAATTGTAAAATTAAAATTAATTTGGACGTAATATTGGTACATTATTTACAGAGTTAGCAAAGTTAAGTCACGTATGATATTGAGTGAAGAATAAAATTCATTAAAACTAATTTGAAAGTTTATTAGTAGCGTCACTATAAATCACGATGTCTCATTTTTACATGTACACTGTAGAGCCGCAATCATTGTTTCGGATGCTGACCTCGTAGTACTTGATAACTGCTGTGCAAAACTGTTCGCTTACTACGTTTGCACGCAAGTACTCACTTACTGATCACTATTCTGACCACACCCATGCATATCGGTAAGTTTAGTTTTCCATTCCATCACTCCCTGGTCTCAGATTGAAAAAAAAAATTTATTCATCATCTGTCGCGCGTAAAATTCGCGGAATAGATGACGATCAACTGTGTCCACGACACACACACATGGACGAGAGCCAACTTTTGCCGACTTGCTCGGAATCATAATAATCGTGACAACGTACACGACGGCATACCAAACACGCCATGAAGGTCGTGACTTTCTTTCTTCATTGAAATTTCCTTTAGGGTATATTCAATTGTTGCGTTTCTTGCCGTGTAAACTGGGTAAACAAAATATGCTACAGTCATACACCATTTACTGAAGACGACATTTACAAAAATCTTTTAAAAACTTTTTTCAAAAAGAGGCATGAACACACATGCACGTAGATATTTTTTTAAAAATAGTTTTAAAGATTACCATTAGTGTGTTTATGTGTGTGTAAATACATATATTTATACACATACATACGACACACAGTGGGTTGGATCGAATAATGATGGGGGAAAAAATATCCTCCTGCCTTTAATTTTATACTAAATTACGCATTTACGCTATAACCACATATCCTTGAGTGCAATGAAAAGAGTTTCCATGGATAAAAGTACTTATTTTGTACGGAAGAATTTTGGTGGGGGAAGGTGACGTTACATTGCATTGTTTTTATTATTTCTTTATAAGTGCAGAAATTGTCATTCTATACTTAACAGTTACTAAGTGTAGTTTATTGCGGGCAAAAATGGTTACAACGTAGTTTCCATATGTACTTAAATTTTTCTAAACATTGCTTGAATTTGATAAGTAAGAGATAAAAATTTAACATCCAAACCCCCTTTACCTAAACACTTATTAAGATCCGTATCAGGTGGGTTGTTAATTAGTTCTATCGAACTATGGGGAATCGGAATTTTAAGGGAGCTTGTATAATAATTAAATGTAATACACAGTAGTTTAAAAATCAGTAAACTATCAGATATAATGCTCGCATAACTTTTATTGTTCAGTATGAGCAGCATATACAAATCATCATTAGGGTTCAGCTCTCAATAAAATGTATTATGTTTGAAATTTTTTGACTGTTTATTTGATGTTTTTGTAAATATAAGTAGATGTATTCTTACAAACATTAAAATAAATAAATGTACTCAAAACTGCAGTATAGCTTTACACATACTTTTTTTCTCATTGTATTTAATGTAAACATTATACATTTTTTAAAAAAGCACTCTTATAAGAACTATATTTAGATATATGTACGTGTATATTCATATCCAAATTAAATAAATTCCAGTCACAGTTTGTAATATATACTTACATAATACACATAGTAATAAACAATTACACACATAACATTTACAAAACTGTACTTTAAACTACGGCTTATTTGTAAAGTCTAAAAGTTGGAGTCATCCGAAGTATCACTGCCTGCTTCATCGTCATCTTCTGCCTCGCTGAAGTCAAATTCTTTTATTAAAATTTTAATGTCATCTTTTCCTTCCTTGACAAGTTTTCTCATTGGTAACTTCGAGCTGACGATATTAGAGGGTCTGTTGACAAAATGAGTCGGCAAAACAAATCTTGTACATTTTACATTCCTGAGCCTCCTCTGATAACTGCCCCATGGACAAACTAGAGTTGTAGATATTAAATACACTGTGCTGTAAAATTTTGTGAGCAGTGAGTGTAAGCTCGTACCATCCATACAGTTTCATATAGTAGGCCACTGTGTTTTCGCAATTTGAATTAAATCTATCAGCATTGACAGCACGTGCACTGGAAATAACAAACGAAATTACCGAAAATATTTTTAGTAACATTCTATCTAATCCAGTTGCTTTCGCTACTGTTTCTGGGTCAGAAAAAAACCGCCTTGCTGTGTTCCCACCAGTACGTAAGCCAAAGCCTTGCTTTGGACGATCTGGATTTAGGCTCATTAACTTTTTTATCCTTTGCAAAACGACTTATTTCTGCTCTGTTACACTGTGATTTGTATTGTCTCCACGAGATTTGGTTTTCTTTCCTGCAACAAACAAATAACAAAGAAATAAGTTTAGGACTTGAAAAATAACATTTGTGTAATCAAAATATTATTTTCAAATAAAAATTAAGAGTACCACTTACCTAATCTGTACGAAACAGCCAACATAAATTCCAAGAACCTGAAGTATGCATGTAGAACAGAAAGACCAAACTTCAAAGAACAAGGATCAGCTGGGTTTTGAGTTGACCACAATGAAGTACCTCTGGCTGTCTTCTTACAAAGGGGACATTGAAGAGAGCTGGTATCTGTCAGTGCGCACAGAACTTTCCCGTCTATCAGTGTTAAGTGTAGAGAGTAATTTATTTCCATTATCTCTGTATTGAAAGGTAGATTATTATTAATTTTTTTATATATATATTTTTCTTCTTCTTTAATGACCTCTTTAGTTTCCTTCATAAACTGTAATCTTATAGATCAACATAAACGTGTAGAACTAGGACGTGGATTGCTCCAAATAATTTCTAAATTTTGTTCTTGTATTGCCAAGGGTACAAGAGATGTTACGAAAACACTTTCATCACTAGTCCTATCATTGTCTTCCCATTTATGTTTATACTGGGAATGACCAGATGACCCATTGAAGCCCCACTTGCCTATCAGAGTGAAATTGCCTTCAGGAAATNCTGTCAGTGCGCACAGAACTTTCCCGTCTATCAGTGTTAAGTGTAGAGAGTAATTTATTTCCATTATCTCTGTATTAAAAGGTAGATTATTATTAATTTTTTTATATATATATAATTTTCTTCTTCTTTAATGACCTCTTTAGTTTCCTTCATAAACTGTAATCTTATAGATCAACATAAACGTGTAGAACTAGGACGTGGATTGCTCCAAATAATTTCTAAATTTTGTTCTTGTATTGCCAAGGGTACAAAAGATGTTATGAAAACACTTTCATCACTAGTCCTATCATTATTTTCCCATTTCTGTTTATACTGGGAATGACCAGATGACCCATTGAAGCCCCACTTGCCTATCAGAGTGAAATTGCCTTCAGGAAATGCTTCCATTGTTTCCAGTATTCTCTTGCAAGTATGGTCCAGTAAGTCTTGTAAAGGAACTTGACAAGAAACTTCTGAATACTGAATATTTGCCAGATATGTGTGCGTTTTTGCCTCAGTTAATTTACGATAACTTGGGTAGATCTCTCCATCTTGCTTCTTCGCCGAAATTTTAAGTAAACTGTACGAATGTTTTGATAGTTTTGCTTCTATGAGCAATGACAAGGCTTCTTATGTGGTGTGCTGAACGCACTTTNACTGTACGAATGTTTTGATAGTTTTGCTTCTATGAGCAATGACAAGGCTTCTTATGTGGTGTGCTGAACGCACTTTTTTCTGACACCTTTAACTTTTTGTACATTCTTTTTAAGATCCTGGGTCGCTACCGCTAAATAACTTCACACTTGCTGTTCCTGCTATATTGCCTTTTATTTTCAAACGGCTAGACAAAATTATTGCCACTTCTGGAGTAGATACAACGTATGATGAATGTTTTATAATTTTTTTCTTCGTTAGTTCACCTGACTTACCATAACTTTATCTCGGACGACCTCTTCGTTTTATACAGGAAGGAGTAATATTTACACAACTTGTACCTGAGGTTCTCTATGTTTCTAAAGAAACATCATTATTCGGTCCTGAAGAAAATTTTTTTTCGAACCTGGAGTGCATTCAATTGGGCTTCTTCTATCTACTTAAAAACTTGAAATAAAAGTCTCTAACATAACTTATATTTCTTTTGCGACGACAGCGCTCGTTGCGCTAGACGTNCTTAAAAACTTGAAATAAAAGTCTCTAACATAACTTATATTTCTTTTGCGACGACAGCGCTCGTTGCGCTAGACGTCTTTAAGTGCCCTCGACTCTGCGAGGTGGCTTACTCATGCTCGGTTCGTCTCCTCTCCTTTTCACTCCCATGTTCTCCCTCCCTTATTTCCCCTCCTTGTGTGCGTCATCATTTTTATTTGTTAACCGGGCAAGTTAATTTAAGTGGTTGCACACCTTGCACCCCGTCTATTCNTGTGTGCGTCATCATTTTTATTTGTTAACCGGGCAAGTTAATTTAAGTGGTTGCACACCTTGCACCCCGTCTATTCCACACCCGGTCGTCGCCTGCAGGAGTTCTTTGATCAGCTGCAATATGTTTTAATTTGTAATTTAGCCGTCCGTGGGACGTGTGCAGAGATGAGGTGGCTTCTAATTTATTCCCTCACCTTAATGGCCATGATGCTGAGCAACACGAAACGGTGAATCGTGGTAGCAAGCTTTGTGTAGATCGCGTCTGTTTCAATTGTTTTTCATATTTGTGTGGCGTAGTTTGTGTCGTCTTGGGCATTCAGTGAGTTGGTGGTTTTTATAAATTGTGGTTTCGGTCGCCAGCCCAAATTTTGGTTTCGGTCTAACTAAAAATATAGCTTTACTGTGTGTTCCAGTGTTTTTGACGTGTAGTGTTTAGTTTTTTCTGCAGCACAAGATTCAATTAAGTTTTTTCCATAGCTGTGCGTCCATGACACTCGCGTTGGGCGTAAATAATTAATTTTAAATGCATCTTTTTGTTTTTGCCTTTTAATCGATGGAGCTCAGATGGGTCATTTGACTGCCTCCACCGATACTTCACTTTTAATTTGGTGTTGATTAAAACGTGAAATTCAGAATTACCACTTGAATACAATATGTGCAAATGTTTAAAAATCCACTCCCCTAATTATCTTCTTGTTGGCAAAGTTATTGCCTGAAACATTCAAACCGGGACAANAAATGTTTAAAAATCCACTCCCCTAATTATCTTCTTGTTGGCAAAGTTATTGCCTGAAACATTCAAACCGGGACAACGCATTTCATCGCACAGAACAAATATGTTCTGCCGGATCCAGAACTAATCCAAGGAGAAGCGTTTAAGTGGAGGAAGTTGGAGGAAAAATACATATTAGCATTTTTTTTATTGCACGTCTTCATAGCAACGAAAAAATGTGTAAACTGACGAGTATAAAAATTGATATACATTAAAAATAGTAAAAAGGGCGGAAAATTGCTACTATCTCTTGTTTTTGAGCTAAGTATATGTGAGTGTGTGCTTATCTGCACATTTGTGGGCGTATGTGAGAAGGATTAATGTTCAACACATATTTTTTTAACTCTCTCTGTCCGTGGTATAACTAAAATATACTCACATTTAAAAAAGGATTGTTCCAAACAAAGACGATAATTTACTGTTCACTACACAAGCACTACAATTCTCTACTGTAAACTTGTTGCAGCCAAACTGAATATCGATTTACATGCATGAAAAAAATTAAATGCATATCTACATATATATTGCTTGGGGGAAGGGAAGTATCCGCAGAACCATTGTGGGAACCTACAGCCCGACCTGTTCTCATGACCGGCGCGGCATGGGGTGGCGAATCACACGAATTTCCACATTAAAAGCCACTTCTCTCCGCAAGGGACAAGTAGGTGGAGCCAAATCCTGCAGATATTAATACACCCATGTTGCCTCTATACTGTACAGCAAATAACTTCGTGGAAATGCGTGGCAACGATTTTTAAATCATACATATATGTTAAAAAAACTGGTAAAAAACAGCGATATTTCTAAGACTGTATCTAAATTGGTGATTCAAAGAAAACAAATTTTTTTAAACCCTTTGTTCGACATCTCAATGTAGTTTAAGAAAAATAAATATTGGATTTAATTTTATGTGAATTTCACTGTTGATTATTCCATCAAGCGTTGAATTTGAAGTACAGAATTGGGGATTCTCTGGATTTCCTCAAAACTCTCAAATTTGAAATTGTCTCCTGACCTTGCATGACTTCAGAAATTGAAAAAAAAAAAAAATTGGAAGCGTGTGAAACACATCATGTAGCACAACGTCTGATAAATTTGAGCTAGAATAAATGAAGTTAGATTTTGGGATTTTTTACCTTTTGATTATTCGATCCGGCCCACTGTGACAGTTGTTAAAACTGAAATAGTAAACCATAACGCCATTCTTATTATTTAATAACTGGAATACTGGAGTAATTTAATTTTGGATAACCCTTAAACTGGTTTAAACTTCATGTTTTTTTTTTTGCAGTTTTTCATTACAGTACGTAGGTATTGGAAAAGAAAAAAATTATTTTCCCTTAACTTTTCTTATAACTGAGGAAATTCGTGTAGCGCATTAGTAGCACAGACCGGTTATTATAATAATTATTGTAATTAATATTATGATTGTTTCTTTGTTGATATCTACGAGAATAACACTAAACACTTAAGAGAATTTAAACGTATTCACTTTGCACGCAACATCTGGTGCAGTTTTGGGGATTCCTTTGACTGGGGTTAAAAAGTTCCTTCACGTAACAAGTAGTACGCAAAGTGCAACAAGTTTAAGTAAGTCGGGTCAAACTTGGGGTTGGCATATCAACGAAACAAATTTAGTTTACTTTATTTTAGGTAAATCATAATACGCGTAGTTGAAGGTTTTGCCAATGTCTCGATCTTATCCTGTGTGTATAATATATGGTTTTATCGGAATATCTCAACCAGTTACTTGTTTTGCGGTAGATAAAAATATTTTTAATATCTTCTACTGTCTTGAGTGCCGCAGTGTTTTGTGCAATAATTTATTTTGTAAACCCGGGACAAATGATGTACCACTACTTGCGGCGTTTGAATGTCTTGCCATCTTCTTTATATCAACTTGTTTTTAAGGGTCCTGAGCACTAAAAGAAAATCTTCGCAAAAATGTTTGACAAGAAATAATAAAGTACTGTTCAAGTACGTCTGAACTATATGCAACCAAAATGTGTGGAAAATTTTTTAATGCATACAACGCCGTATTTTATGCCACATTACGATTCAGACTAATGCTACAGCATTTCATGTCACATCGTATTGGGCACACTGAACACATAATCCGTACACGAGATTGTGTCACGTATTCCCTGTTTAGTGGTTTGTGATTCCTTGCCTCAGCGAAATCAAACACTAAAGTTAGCGGTGGTTAAACATAAACAGAAAGACTCCAAAATATGAATTTTTACAGCCTAAATAAAAATCAGTTGTTGAGTTGTTTTGAAAGATTTGGGTGGCTCTTAACGAGGTATTGAGAGCCGATGAGAGTAAAATGAGGTGTGAATGGAGCAGCGCCGGAAGGCAATGATGGGGGAAACTGGAGATCCCCGAGAAAACCCGCCAACCAGCGGCAACGTCCGGCATGATTTCCACTTGCAAAAATCCGAGTGTGGCCTGGCCAGCAATTGAACCCTGTTCGCCTTGGTGAGAGACGAGCAGGCTAGGTGCTCAGCCACTGCGGCTTCAAAGTATTGTGAGGAAACGCAATTTACGGACACGGCTTTGACCCTCATAAGTGTGTGGGACTGAAGCGGGCTGCTCCTGCCAATCCAGTTTGATTACAGTGATTCGAAGAAAACGATCCAGTGCACTAGAAGGCAACAAAACACATGCTGCGTGAAACGCAAATGAAATTCATCGATTCAATCTATGTACATAGCATATTTTTTCCCGATCACCTACGTTCTTAACAGAGATCGCTAACAACATCCCCCCCCCTCTTATTACATGGCTTCTGTTATAAATTTGTAGACAGTTTTGCAATTATCAAAAAGGAACTTTTTTTGTTTTCATACTGCCCTGATAACTAAACCACAAAACTGAATAAATAACATATGTTTTAACAGTTATAACAGTAAATAGGCATACCTAAAATTTACGCTAAAGTTATCCCTAGGGTATTTTCGTTTTATGTAACAACTTTTTTTTCACTAGTTTGAGGCGCTAAGTTTATGGAATGACACTTTGACAGTATTATTAAATTTTCGTTTTTCTGGTATACACAAATATTTAAATGATGTAAAGTCAACAAATTTATGATAACCTTTGTACCCGGTGGACAGTCAACATCAAATGCTCCGCTAGTTTATCATGTGTTCATTCCCATTTTTAACAGCTGATGCTATGTCTAAGCTGTTAAACTTCGTTACTGATTACTGTCGATACTACGTAGAACCGTAGAAGTTTTTAATTGGTTCGAGAGTAACAATTCTAAGCGTAACACCGACCCATGTATTTGGTTACGCGACATGTCCGATAATTATATTGCTGGAACAGAAAGGACGATTAAAACTATACAGAAGAGACAATTTATGCACAAAATCTCTACCGTGAAGAAATTTCATTATCACAAACGCAAGGCTCTCGTTATATAACATGCACCGCAACAGCTTGAAAAGTTGTAATAATTGACAATGACTGGAACAAACCATGGCACAATCATTTTACGGCCAACACACGTCAGTGCGGTAGCTGGGAAAGCCACATGAAATGTCAGGGACAGCAACGAATTTGCACACACAACTAGTGTAGACTCCTGGGATGTTCCTCCCCGTGCCAAGCATGACTGACCAGAATAATAAACACACGCCGCACTCAGTAAACAATGCTGTATTGTTTGGTATAAACTATTCGCGGTTTCTTCACACTTTTCGAAACAAACTTTTTAAATCTCACCCCACGTAAGACGCGTTATATTGTTTCCTAAATATAACGCGTCTCACAAGCGTTTTATACTTTTTCTGTTAACATAAAAGTTACTTTTCTTGGGTTAACTTGAACGGTTTATCAATAAATTATATTTCATTTATAATTAATATGAATAAAACGGTGATAAAATAGGTGTATTGGTAATGCCTAGTAAGAAATAGTTCTTATTCAAAATATGATTACTTGGAGTGCGCATGAATGTGGTGCTCTGTNCCCCCCCCTCTTATTACATGGCTTCTGTTACAAATTTGTAGACAGTTTTGTAATTATCAAAAAGGAACTTTTTTGTTTTCATACTGCCCTGATAACTAAACCACAAAACTGAATAAATAACATATGTTTTAACAGTTATAACAGTAAATAGGCATACCTAAAATTTACGCTAAAGTTATCCCTAGGGTATTTTCCTTTTATGTAACAACTTTTTTTTCACTAGTTTGAGGCGCTAAGTTTATGGAATGACACTTTGACAGTATTATTAAATTTTCGTTACTGGTATACACAAATATTTAAATGATGTAAAGTCAACAAATTTATGATAACCTTTGTACCCGGTGGACAGTCAACATCAAATGCTCCGCTAGTTTATCATGTGTTCATTCCCATTTTTAACAGCTGATGCTATGTCTAAGCTGTTAAACTTCGTTACTGATTACTGTCGATACTACGTAGAACCGTAGAAGTTTTTAATTGGTTCGAGAGTAACAATTCTAAGCGTAACACCGACCCATGTATTTGGTTACGCGATATGTCCGATAATTATATTGCTGGAACAGAAAGGACGATTAAAACTATACAGAAGAGACAATGCATGCATAAAATCTCTACCGTGAAGAAATTTCATTATCACAAACGCAAGGCTCTCGTTATATAACATGCACCGCAACAGCTTGAAAAGTTGTAATAATTGACAATGACTGGAACAAACCATGGCACAATCATTTTACGGCCAACACACGTCAGTGCGGTAGCTGGGAAAGCCACATGAAATGTCAGGGACAGCAACGAATTTGCACACACAACTAGTGTAGACTCCTGGGATGTTCCTCCCCGTGCCAAGCATGACTGACCAGAATAATAAACACATACCACACTCAGTAAACAATGCTGTATTGTTTGGTATAAACTATTCGCGGTTTCTTCACACTTTTCGAAACAAACTTTTTAAATCTCACCCCACGTAAGACGTTTTATATTGTTTCCTAAATATAACGTGTCTCACAAGCGTTTTATACTTTTTCTGTTAACATAAAAGTTACTTTTCTTGGGTTAACTTGAACGGTTTATCAATAAATTATATTTCATTTATAATTAATATGAATAAAACGGTGATAAAATAGGTGTGTTGGTAATGCCTAGTAAGAAATAGTTCTTATTCAAAATATGATTACTTGGAGTGCGCATGAATGTGGTGCTCTGTNATTGGTAATGCCTAGTAAGAAATAGTTCTTATTCAAAATATGATTACTTGGAGTGCGCATGAATGTGGTGCTCTGTCCCTTTGGTGTAATTTCCCAGACTCGGTTAAGCTTTGTTTGGACGAGACGGAGGGATATCCTGGAAATAGAACTTTAGCAGGGCTTCAGAAAAGTTGGAAGTAACCGTGAATGGACTGAAGCTAAACACACACCAGTACGATGTATGTGAACGCCAATTAATAAACACAGTGAAGGGGTTAAATTTCAAAGTTCAGGATTTATCTGTTCTCACTTCAGAATTTTCATCTTTAGTGGGATTCTGCCACTGTTGGTATTGGGAGACATAAGTAAATTAACTGGATATCAATAGCACAAAAGAGCAAAGCCATTGGATATTTTCTCCGCGTTTTTTGAGTTGATTCCATGGGCTGACACGAAGTAGATCTGTAACCGTCTTCATTTTCCTGTGGTGATACGGTAACCCGAGTACTTTTTACAAGCCATTACTTATCTTCCCCCTCCCTCTCCGACACACCTTATTGACACACAGCATGCACTCGCGAGTGTCTTACAACCGTTAGGAGGTGAACTCCATGCAAAAAATCAGGTAGAAAAGATATGAAGTACTTGTGGCCTAGAGTGATTATTAAGAAGGAGAGTTGGACACCATCTTGCATTGATATATTTTCCATTTAATCTGTTTGAGAAAATTTTAGAAAATATGACTTCGTCAGAGCACAGAACATTGTTTAAATATATTTTAAAGACAGTTATCATTTGCTTCTTTAGTGACTATCGCTTTTGTAGGCATTCTTGAAAGTTAATTAGTAATAAACTCCCATTTATGGTTAACAAATGAAGGTACTCCACTTATATTACAGATATTCAGTCATCTGAGTGATACAGCTTACTATAACTTCACAAGAAATTTCAATAATTTATGTTGAATAAATATTATGGCTTAAAAATTGGTAACACCACAATGGTTTCTATCTCTCCCCATTAAGAGTGCTNTTTATGTTGAATAAATATTATGGCTTAAAAATTGGTAACACCACAATGGTTTCTATCTCTCCCCATTAAGAGTGCTCTTAATCCCACAAAAATTGTGAAAATAACCATAACGTAGTTAAATTTATTGAAAATGTTTAGATTTGATAAATTTTAGTAATGTATCAGCATTAGAAGGATCACAAATTATGAAAAANAAATTTATTGAAAATGTTTAGATTTGATAAATTTTAGTAATGTATCAGCATTAGAAGGATCACAAATTATGAAAAAGTGACTGTAAGTAACATCTCCAGTCAGGAACACAACAGGGGTTTCTAATCTCACATCGCTGTAAAATTTTATATCCCTGAGTGATTGCTAAAATTACAGGTATTATTAATTGCAATGTCGAGACGCACAAAACAATATCGCCTTGTTGTAACACTGTAACTCACCTGGGTTTGCGACAAAACAGCCCCCAGCACAAATAATAATTGCCATCGAATACCTTGGAAGTAGGCGAACTGAGTGGCTTGTGTGTTGAAAGTGTTTTTATTTTACTGCATAGTAGTGTTAATTTATTAATACAGTGTGTACATGCTGGCGTTTATTTAACCCTCAGCACTTGGCCAGCATTTAAATCTTTCAATGAATGAAATTACAAATTGTTATAGTGATTAAACTTCCTGGCCTCCCCCTTCGACCGAAAGAAAAATACCATTATTTCATCAGTTGTGGAATTGTTTAGTGGCCGAGGGGGTTACTATCCAGAGCGGTTGTATCAACTGTGCAGTGCCTACTTCTAGTGTACCGGTTCTAGTGTTTCCCATTGACTAAAGATAAGTGAAGTGAATAGATTTGGGCGGCTCTTAACAGCGAGGTCTTGAGAGCCGATGAGGGTGATTGAGGTGAGTATGGAGCAGCGCCGGAATGCAAGGGCGGGGAAAACGGAATATCCCTGAGAAAACCCACAGATTGGCGGTATCGTCCAGCACGATTCCCACATACAAAAATCCGGGAGTGATCCGGCTGGGGATTGAACCCGATTTGCCTTGGTGGGAGGCGAGCAGGCTAACCGCTAAGCCACCGTGGCCCCACTAAAGATTAGGTGCATCAGTTTTTGTCTCCTGAGCGTGTCTCCAACATTGACTAGCCCATTGCGAATACAGCTGCCTGTCAACATTGATGAGCATGCTTGTTTACTTTGAATTTTTAGTACAAGTACCCTTATTACCTAAATATACTAATTTGACTAACTTGAATATAATGTGACATGTTGCTGGTATACATCGCTTCCCTTGCCCCGTCCTGCTAGAGCGAGCTAAGGGGTGTATGGTTATGTGCGTTAATCCGAGAAGCGGGTGGCGATTTACAAAGGTGAACCGCCACGTGTGCGAGATAAGCCTATCGCGACTCGTGTGCTCCTGACCTTCAGCGGATTTAATTGCTGGGGTTATAATTTCAAGAATGTTCTGGCCATTGTCCTACCATTTCTCAGCATGATTCGGGGTGCGTGGAACCTTCTATATAGGGCCAGCAAAACTTCTTAAGCCACGACGGACCTCTGAGCCGACAATTTTAGATTTTGGAGGATTGTGTGATGTTAAAGCGTCATGTGTGCGAAGACACCGAAGCGACGAGCCAGCAGTGCGTTGAGTGACCAGCGGGAGTGAAATCCTCGGACTGCGAGCATCGGTATAGTGAAGGGTGAGAATGACGGGTGGAACTACTGAACTGGGTGCGTGAGTGTAAGAAATTTGGATGATGGCAATAGACAGATTCAACATGTGTAAATAATGAGCATGAATTAAGTGACTGTAACCAATATAGAGACATTGTTAAGGACTGTGATTAGAATTCAGATAAGCATTAAACGTTTAGGTCACTGAGAATAGCAAGAATATTCGAGGAAATAGATAGTTTATGTCGTAAATAATAGCTGTGTAAATAAATTAAAAATAAAATCAATTTGTTTTATTTTTATTGTGATCTCCAACCCTTACTAACTCGGATACGCTCCTCTGTCGTCTTGTTAGAATAGGCTATCCTATTTGCATTAAAACTAGGACGGAGAAAGTGTAGAAAAATCTCAACACACTTGCTTACACAGTGTCCTAACCTCGAATACTGTTTACGGCATTTCTTGTATCGCTGCTGGCAGCAAAGCAGTTCAATGTTGGAACATGGAGCAAGGTTACTGCGCAGCTAGCACGATCACTCTACCCCACTCCCCATCTACAGGATTTCCGGCGAAATGCAGGGCAGAAGGGTGACTTGTTGGAGCTGTCGGAAGAAGGGGGGAGGGGATCGGTGACCTAATCCCGGCGACATGGGATCGGCTGCTCGGGTAATGAGGCCAAAGGGCGGGCCGGCGCAACTGATACCCCTTCACCCCGTGCTTGCGCGTACCCACCCCCCTCCACATCGTCCTAAGCCCAGAGGTCTAATTGCACGGCCCGGCCCGTTTGAAGACGTCGCCTCCTGTCAGGCAGGCGTTATCATCCCGCACCGCCCGACTGTCACGTGGTCAGCAATGATGAACGTGTTTGTTTACATTTGAATTTGTAAAAGATGCGCCCTTTCGTATGACTAAAATATGTTTACTAACTAAAATACACTTGCTCCAAAAAGTATTGCCACGCCCCATGTGGTTGTAATATTGGGCCCATTGTAAGAAAGCAAAAATATTATGAAAAATTTTTTTTTGCCGCTCGGCCGATATTTGCGATATTTTTTTAGAGTATTCCTTAGCGACGACAGGTCACGTACAGCTACAAATGAACTAGTTACACAATGCATGCGATTTGCGTGCTGTCAACCTCCAAGACGAGGTACGTTACGTCCCGGCTTCCAGCCGTGAAGGGTTCTGGGCTGGTTAGGTCCAAAAAGTGTGACGAAACAGCGAATAGAATATAGTAAACATCCTAAACTATAATATAAGTTTATAACCTACACTGGGTTTGGAAATGTCACAACATATCAGGCTGCAACTACATAAATATAGAGCGTCGCTAGTATATAAAGTTGGGAACTTCTCTGCGCGTTCGGCTCTTTGCTGAACTAATGTAGAAAATCTACCATGGGTGTAGGAGGAAAACACTTTAACACTCGCTGTTTCTACTAAAGGCTGTTTCCGGATAACTGAGCGCTCTTGAAAATAACCTTCGAAAAAATGTCACTGTCCCTACTTGCGTATGTATACTATAACGGGAAAACTGACTTGCACGCGCCCTGTAAAGTAGGTAACAATGTATGGAAACNCTACTTGCGTATGTATACTATAACGGGAAAACTGACTTGCACGCGCCCTGTAAAGTAGGTAACAATGTATGGAAACTATTTCCTTGTCTCGACGTTGATTTAAAAGTGTAAGTAAACATTTGGGAATACTGGAGAGATTAATTCTGTTTTAAGTTTTTTTAATGCATATGCTTTATGAGTAAGAACTAGCAAATTTGTAAAATATTTATTTTTCTACAATTACTTTCACTTTTACTTGACCGAAGCATGAATAAAGTGGCCAGGCCTACAGGAAAGTTGATTTTACATATGGCGGAAGAATACACAATGTGCATGCAATTAGATATTCAGCAGGGTTTCCAAAAGTACTCAGTTTATCGTGACCAGCCTATACACGTATTCAGTTATGTGGAGGGTGCAATTCTGTGCTCGTCACGAACAAGTCACCCTGAGTGGGAAATCGTCTACTGTATCAAAATAGTCGGCGTTGTCAATCAATAGATACAAAAGAAGTCGCCACGGCAGCTCTGGCAACGAACCACGAGCGCGAGTTTTCGGGTTCCAATCGCAGCTAAGCTACGAGTTCGCGTTTTGTTTTTACATGTAATCACAGAATAGTTTAGTTTGTAAGATACCACCGTTTAGTCAACCCGACAAGAAATTTTGGCAACGATGGGCGGTACTTTTAAACTTCTGGTCAGTGAAATTTGTTTCGTTTTAAGCAAATTTAAAAATGTTGAACTATTTCAGAAACATATGGGAAACATAAAAATGCTATAAAGGCTGCAAAATGATTCCAATTGCTGCCAAACACCAGTACACTATGTTGACATGTCACATCACTCGGTAAACAAATTATATGACTAGTTTTACTTTGGATACTTAAGTTAAAACATTTCTCATTCCTTTTCTGGTTTACCCTCGGTAGTGGTTTAGTAAAAATTGTCAACCTGTTTGACCATAATAAATATTTTCATATCCCCGTCTGGAACAAAAAGAAATCGAGAGAACGAAAAATATTTATGAATAAATTATTTGTACTACTTAAATCTCATCGCCCAATAACGAAATCGGTGAGCTAGGATACGAGTCTCAGAATTTGTTATTCGATACAAATCAAATCACAATTTTTGTGAAAGAATTGCACATCCTCAGCAATTATTTGTCAGGCATCACCGTTAAATGCGATACTTTAAACGGTTATAAAAATCGCCGCTTATATTTGTTTATTTATTTTCGGCCATATTTATACTTTTATGATAATGCAAGAGGTATTATATTTTTCTAAATAATTCTAGATGATGATAACTTTCTTAGCGCTTTCAACAAATTCGTTCCGCCGGCCCACCAAGACGATCCGTATTCGACTTCTGGCAGGGTCCATGGATTTTCGCATGTGGGAAAGATGGCGGATAATGCCGTTGGATAGCGGGTTTTCTCGGGGGCACTCCCGTTTGTCCCGCCCATACACTCTTCCGCTGCTCCATCATCACATCATTTTACCGTCACCGTTACTCAACACCTCACTCTCAAGCGCTGACCACAACCTCTCAACTCCACTCAGAAAACTCATCTAAGGAAAACACCTTGAATTTCATACTTATTCTACAGGGCACGTGGAGTCGATTATCCTATTATTGACAATTTTTATTTATATGGTTTCTAATTTTTTTTAATGCTATAAAATTCAGTAAAGCGTAAAATTACTTTTATGAATCATTGACAGTTTGGATATACTGCAGTCTCGCGAAAACGGTGGAAGCTAAATTTATAGGCGACATTGACGTGTCCTGGGGAACGGAGGTTCATTCCTTAGGGATGATAAGTTGCTGGAGAAGCTACTGGCTGCAGGCAGGGTTTTCTATTGTAACCATCACTAGCGCCTGTCTGTAGCTCAGTGTGATATATTCCAGGCGTGTGTGCGGAGCCAAGCATTCAAGCAGCCTTCACCCTCGACGTGTGCTGCGGTGTAACTAGCTGCGTCGTGACAAAGTGACTACGAAGATATAGTATGCCAAAACTTGCGTGTACACAGAATAAACCAAATATAAGGTAAACTCAATATCCTCCCCTGCGTATATCCACATAATACATTCACAAAATTACTGGTTACTGTAAAAAATAAATTCTAAAACATTACGTGGGCTTTGTTTTCATTAAGTTTTTCAACATACAAGGTTGCTTATGAGATCACTTTCCTGTTTGTGTGTGTGTGTCTGTGAGTGAGTATGCCACCCCCCCCCCTTTTTTTCCAATTTTATNTGAGATCACTTTCCTGTTTGTGTGTGTGTGTCTGTGAGTGAGTATGCCACCCCCCCCCCTTTTTTTCCAATTTTATAAAACATTATTTAGCTTATCTTGAAAATATTTCAATTTTCATTGGTCAGAGAAAGTGTAATAACATATCAAAGCGTGTATTTACATAAACAACGAGATAACCTTAGTCGAAATCATGTGGTTTTTGACAGTTATAGAGGGGAAAAAGTTCAAAGTTGCAGTCTTGAAGTAGCTTACTGCGCAGCTCTTTATCGCATTCTACTCCATACTCTCTGTACGGGCCACAGGGAAGCACGGAAGTATCGGCAATAAATAAAAGAGCAGTGAGTGGGATGTAAAATTATAATTAGATTTCCGTTAAACAGAAAAGAGAGGGTAGAAATAATTATCCAAATGTTTACGACACCCGCATGAATCTGAAGGGAAGCAATAAAATTATTACGTTTTTTTTTTCATAAAGCTATTGTTCCTGTCAGACTGTAAATTACATGTTTTTTTTATTAGAGCATGTATAAAGGTAAGGTAGCTGGGGTCTAAATTCTCATTGTCTCTGTGCAGCCGAAATATTACTACTGAAGTTGCGTTTAGTCACGTGTGATTATTTGAGGTAATGTATATGGCGTTAATGAAGTAGTAGTTGGAAAAATTTGGCTGTAATAAATTTCATGTCAGATGCAGGATTTTTCTGTTTTTATGTAATGAACATAATAAAATATTTACTTATTATTTTGATTTTCGTTTCCTGCTAAAATTTTGCTGCGTGGAAAATATTCTGTACCTTCACATTGAACATTGATGANTTATTTTGATTTTCGTTTCCTGCTAAAATTTTGCTGCGTGGAAAATATTCTGTACCTTCACATTGAACATTGATGAGTGTTTACAGTAATGGAGTTTCAGTTTTTACTAGTCGTAGGATATTTGCATTCGTATCACATGTGCCACTTTTTTTNATGGAGTTTCAGTTTTTACTAGTCGTAGGATATTTGCATTCGTATCACATGTGCCACTTTTTTTAGAAACCAAAAAGGTTTTGGTAAAACAATTTCATAGAAAATTACACCCGTTGTTTTTAAACAGCATTTTGTAAAACTAAGGCTGTCCGNGGTTTTGGTAAAACAATTTCATAGAAAATTACACCCGTTGTTTTTAAACAGCATTTTGTAAAACTAAGGCTGTCCGAAACACGCTGTTGGGGTAAACTGTCACACAGACAGAAAACTAACCACGATGTCACTACTATTGGTAAACTAAATTTACCCAAGTAATGCACAAAAAAAAATATTTTATGGTAAAAAAAATTAATCCGCTTAACAAATTCTTGACGAGTGAGAAAAAACGGCGATAGGCATAATTTCTGAAATGTTTCAATCGCTCCGCGTTTTAGGTGATATGTGCACATTTTCTCGCGAGTGCTTGTAACATTTCTGCTGTTACTGACGTAAGTTGGCTGACTTCTGTTTATATTCTTATACGGCGAGTTGTTAGGAAGCTTAAAAAAAATTCCCCGTCTAACGCGTGGATTTGAAAAAAAAAAAAAAAAAAGAATGAGCATTGCTTTTCACGTGATTGCTTACGGCTTACGGGTGTTTTAAATACAGCGGAGGAGAGCGATACGTAAACGAGGCGTGGAGTCATAAACAAGTTAGGCCCCGAGGGAGTCTAGGGTCGCATCAACTTGGTGAGAAGCCAAGAACTCAGCAGAAAAGTCTATTCACAGTTTCTTCACACTTTTTTTTTTAAATCAAACCTTTGAAAATCACGCCGTGTATAAAATGCTTTTTATAAAGCTTTTTATAATTGTATTACCATAAAAACATTTTGAACTTTTAATTACATTTTATTTATCATTAACACCATTAAGAACAGGGAGAAAATAGGTGTGTTGGTAATTCCTAGTAAGAAAGAGTTCTTATGCCAAATATTATTACAGTGCGCGCGCACGAATGCGGCGGGTTGTCCCTTTGGTGTAATTTTCTAGATTCGTTTACGGGCCGCGGTAGCAGAGTGGTTAAACTACTCGCCTCCCATCAATGTTCACAACCAGGTTCAATCCCCGTCCGGGTCACCACTCCCGGATTTTCGCAAGTGGGAATCGTGCCGGACGATGTCGCTGTTCGGAGGGCTTTTTCGGGGATCTCCCGTTTCCCTCGCCCTTGCATACCGACGCTGCTCCATTCTCACCCTTTCACCCACATAAGTTTCTCAAGACCTTTTTCTTTACAGCCGCGCATCTATCTCAACTCAACTCAACTCTAGATTCGTTTAAGCTTCGGTTGCACGAGGCGGAGTAATAACCTGGGAGTAGAACATTTACAGGGCTTCAGGAGAGTTGTCNGGGAATCGTGCCGGACGATGTCGCTGTTCGGAGGGCTTTTTCGGGGATCTCCCGTTTCCCTCGCCCTTGCATACCGACGCTGCTCCATTCTCACCCTTTCACCCACATAGGTTTCTCAAGACCTTTTTCTTTACAGCCGCGCATCTATCTCAACTCAACTCAACTCTAGATTCGTTTAAGCTTCGGTTGCACGAGGCGGAGTAATAACCTGGGAGTAGAACATTTACAGGGCTTCAGGAGAGTTGTCAGTAATCGTGAATGGACTACAGCGCGAGTTGAAGGGAGGCCTGCGGGACTTCAGGAAAGTTGGGAGTAATCGTGAATGGACTAGAGCACGAGTTGAATGGAGGCCTGCAGGGCTTCAGGGAAGTTGGGAGTAATCGTGACTGGACTATAGCGCGAGTTTAAGGGAGGCTTGCGGGACTTCAGGGAAGTTGGGAGTAATCGTAAATGGACTATTGCGCGAGTTGAAGGGAGGCCTGCAGGGCTTCAGGGAAGTTGGGAGTAATCGTGAATGGACTATAGCGCGAGTTTAAGGGAGGCCTGCGGGACTTCAGGGAAGTTGGGAGTAATCGTAAATGGACTATTGCGCGAGTTGAAGGGAGGCCTGCAGGGCTTCAGGGAAGTTGGGAGTAATCGTGAATGGACTATAACGCGAGTCCATCGCATCGGACCGAGGTTGTGGTCGCTTCCTGGTGGAACTAGGACGAGGCTCAACTCCCTAGTTGCCCACCGCTAACGAGACAACTTCCTCGCCGATGGTACCTCCGTAACGAGGACGATCCATCACCACATTCCTCGACATGCGTCTTCACTGACTCCGCAGCAGACGATAGGCGATTATGCTGTAGCTTCCGGCACATCGGCCATCTCTTCGCCCGCCACACGCAACAAGGTTCGTCCCATTTTTCGCTCCTCTTTCGGGCGGTAACAGTCAAGCTCGAAAATATATAGGATACGGTATATCTGAACAGAATATTAAAGGAGATACGAGCATGTGAAAATTAGGTTATGAAAACGTATTTCCGCTGAATGTCTTGTACTTTGTGCCAGTGGTAGGGATGGCGGCGATGTGCCCACAGTACGTCCCACACGGTTGAATAAGACACGCGCATTTGGCGCGCTATGGAGCGTGTACTAGTGGAGGGCATGTCGTTGATGTGCTGACGTACTTCCTCAAGACGAACAGCGCGCACAGACCGAGAACTTCCAGCATTACGCATGTGTCTCTGCAACATGGGAAGCATAAGTCACCTTTTTGCTGCGAACTTTGTAGGCGTCGTACAAGGCATTCGGAAAAAATACGTTTTCACAACCCAATTTTCATAGGCTCATATTTCCTTTAATATTCCGTTTAGGTATATGGTGTCCTGTACATTTTCAACTTTGTTTTGGGCGTTTAATTTTCCAAAAGTCTGTATAGTCTATTCACAGTTTCTTCACATTTTGTGAAAAATCGCCCCCATGCATGTTGTGTTTGATTGTTTCCTGNGTTTCCTAAATATTCCACGTAACCCAGCCGTTTTATACTTCCGATAACATAAAAACACCTCACTTTTGGTTAAATTGAACTTCTAATTATATTTTATCTCATAATTATAATGTATTAATTGATAATTAATGTGAACAAACACAGGGAGAAAACAGGTGTGTTGATAATGCCAGATAAGAGATAGTTCTCATGCAAAACGTTATTAAACTGGGTGGGCATGAACGCGATGCCTAGACCCTTTAGTGTAATTTTGCAGACCGGGTTAAACTTTGCTTGCGTGAAGTAGAGGAAAAGCTTGAAAGTAGAACTTTAGTAAGGCTTCAGGAAAGTTGGAAGTAGCCGTGAATGGACTATAGGAACCAAATACGTAGGGAATCAATAGCAACGCATTGACGGCGGACCGCGAAAAACATATAATTACTATATTTCAGAGAAAATTATAAAAACTGAATATAGTTTAAAAAAAAAAACCATTTTCTTAAGAAAATTACTGCTCACGCGATAAAACATTTGTTTCGCTAATTGTAATGGAACATGACCTTTTCAAGAAAATAATTTCTTTAGACCCGTGTTCTCTGGAAAAATATTCAATTTGTGTATATGCATAGTGGGAGACATGAGTAAACCTCTGTAACACATGTCAGCGGACCCGAATGCCAGAAGCCGAGATTGTCCCCTCTCTATTCTTTGTTCGTCTCCAGGTCTGAAGTGAGACGCCCTTCCAGTATAACGTTTTATCATAGTATTTCATGGCTGTGTTACGACGAGGTGAAGGGTGCTNCCGCCACACGCAACAAGGTTCGTCCCATTTTTCGCTCCTCTTTCGGGCGGTAACAGTCAATCTCGAAAATATATAGGATACTGTATATCTGAACAGAATATTAAAGGAGATACGAGCATGTGAAAATTAGGTTATGAAAACGTATTTCCGCTGAATGTCTTGTACTTTGTGCCAGTGGTAGGGATGGCGGCGATGTGCCCACAGTACGTCCCACACGGTTGAATACGACACGCGCATTTGTCGCTATGGAGCGTGTATTAGTGGAGAGCACGTCGTTGATGTGCTGGCGTATCACTTCCTCAAGCCAAACAGTGCGCACAGACCGAGAACTTCCAGCATTACGTATGTGTCTCTGCAACATGGGAAGCATAAGTCACCTTTTTGCTGCGGACTTTGTAGGCGTTGTACAAGGCATTCGGCAAAAATACGTTTTCACAACCCAATTTTCATAGGCTCATATTTCCTTTAATATTCCGTTTAGGTATATGGTGTCCTGTACATTTTCGACTTTGTTTTGGGCGTTTAATTTTCCAACAGTCTGTGTAGTCTATTCACAGTTTCTTCACATTTTGTGAAAAATCACTCCATGCATATTGTGTTTGATTGTTTCCTAAATATTCCACGTAACCCAGCCGTTTTATACTTCCGATAACATAAAAACACCTCACTTTTGGTTAAATTGAACTTCTAATTATATTTTATCTCATAATTATAATGTATTAATTGATAATTAATGTGAACAAACACAGGGAGAAAACAGGTGTGTTGATAATGCCAGATAAGAGATAGTTCTCATGCAAAACGTTATTAAACTGGGTGGGCATGAACGCGATGCCTAGACCCTTTAGTGTAATTTTGCAGACCGGGTTAAACTTTGCTTGCGTGAAGTAGAGGAAAAGCTTGAAAGTAGAACTTTAGTAAGGCTTCAGGAAAGTTGGAAGTAGCCGTGAATGGACTATAGGAACCAAATACGTAGGGAATCAATAGCAACGCATTGACGGCGGACCGCGAAAAACATATAATTACTATATTTCAGAGAAAATTATAAAAACTGAATATAGTTAAAAAAAAAACTGTTTTCTTTAGAAAATTACTGCTCAGGCGATAAAACATTTGTTTCGCTAATTGTAATGGAACATGACCTTTTCAAGAAAATAATTTCTTTAGACCCGTGTTCTCTGGAAAAATATTCAATTTGTGTATATGCATAGTGGGAGACATGAGTAAACCTCTGTAACACATGTCAGCGGACCCGAATGCCAGAAGCCGAGATTGTCCCCTCTCTATTCCTTGTTCTTCTCCAGGTCCGAAGTGAGACGCCCTTCCAGTATAACGTTTTATCATAGTATTTCATGGCTGTGTTACGACGAGGTGAAGGGTGCTACTTGCGCAAAATAGCTTTTTCTTTAGCGCTATTCAGATGAGCAGGACGCCAGCATGCCGGGATATAACGACGTCTGCATCATCTTCCTTTTTCATGAAAAGAACTCTCTCTCTATATATATATATATCTAGCACTAAATGTAGCTAGAACGTTTTAGTGCAAAACAGATGCGTTGTCACACGTTTATGGGTGTCAATTTGTTTGTGACGGGAGTTATTGGCATGCGCAGCCTTTGTCATCAGGGTGTGCTAAGAAAGATGATCACAGATGGCGACCTATAAAATGAGAGTCCAGGGGGTTATTCCCCCAGGAAATTTTTTATTTTAAGTTTAAAACTATGATAGTTGTGCCAAAATAGGATATTATGTGACGACCACATTTCGCAATCATCATATATTTGGAAACCCCAATCGTGGAAAAACTAATGCATTTAAAATTTACAAATAATCAGTGTACATTATAATTACTTAGGTAGTCACTTCGCATATCAAGATTATTATAAGGCCTAAGCCACGCTTTGTAAAGAGATAATAATCCAAAACAGGAAAATTTATCAGGTCATTAGAGTGTGCCTGGTCACAACCGGTACACCTTTACGCACGCAAATGAGGGAGTATTTTATTCCTGGTGTAATGTATAAATTGAAATATGCGAACGTAATGTGAAAACACTCTGATAATGCACCTTCCATGCTAAAGCGACCAATAAACATTTTTCATGTACTCAGAAACGGTAACATAAAATTTTTACGGGACGAAAACTTCGACGCCTGGTGTACTAATTTGGTAAGGATCTGCGTTATTCAAGATATAGTGTTCCTAATAATTATTGTATTTGTTAAATTTTCTATACACAGTTTAATTATTTTACTAAGCTAATTGCACCGAATCGGGTAGGTACATATAAAATAATATCAACAGTGTCTTAGAGCAGGGCTTCTTTCAGTGCAGCCAGCCGCTATGTAAATTACGGTCTGCCAACTGTGAGGCGTACTACTTTATGACCAAACACGCGCAATGTGAGTGTATGTCTGTGTCTACCCGTGAATTCTCTCCTTACTAGAGAGAAGAATTTTCAGTTTTCCAAGACATCGCACGTCCAAGTTTCTGTGGTCTGAATAAGGCCCATGCCTGTTTTACTAAATTCCGTCAACTTCAGCGTGACATATGCATAATTAATTGGAATAACCAAAAATCTCCTTGTGAATTAAAACGCATCGATAAACATGTGGCAGTGTTTGAACGACAATCATCGCAATAATTGGAGTTTGAATAATCTAACGAAATGTTGTGCAAATATCAACTGTGGTTTATGAGTACCCGCCTAATGTATCAATAGAGCAACAAGAGGACGGCTTTACAGGTGAGCAGTGTATACAATTCATTTAACGAACTATTAAATACATTTTTTAAACACTATCTCAGCTATTAAACGAACCAAATCCCTCTAATTACAGTCCTGAGTGCGTAAGTTCATTCGACAATCTGTTATGATGGGCCAAGAGCTGGATCCCAATAAGTTTTATTTTGGCAACTTTACGATGCGCCTTCCTAATCGAATCAAGTGCAAGACTAATAATAAGAGGTTTAGTTTAGAAGCCGACACAAGTGACACGTTAAAGCTGTATTTGAAACTGCTACGCCAAAGTTCCAAGTGTGCCTGTTGAATAATATGTGCTGGCATCTTGTTTACTCAAGCCTTTTACATCCACTATTTGGCACTTGTCAGGCAATGCAGTGAAAGTAAATAAATATCACGTAGAAATAACACATATAAAAGCTCGATGTGGGGTTCGAATCAATGAAATAACTGCATGTTGAAAAGCTAAACACCTTGGTATTCTCGAAAACTTTTTGGACTTAGGCTTTGATCATATATAAAGATAAATATGTGACTTCATCGTTTGTTGTAAAACGTACGTAAATGTTTGTGAAAAGTAAGCATTACGTGGTTATTTTTAACTGCGAGTGGTTAAATAAATCTTTGCAGCACCTGTACAGAGTTCTTAAAACAGGGTTGAAACGTTTTACATAAAATACGAAATATATTTTTGTTCTTAGTTATTGCACTCAAAACAAGTTATTTATAACACACCTATGGTAATGTAAACAATTTATGTAGTCAAACTCACGCATGGTGCTAATAATTGATGACAACCTGCAAAAAAGTCACTATATTGTAATAAAATATTGCCGCCATCATAACATAGACCAGGAAGTTGTTCGGAACGAATTCATACGTGACTACATTGCACAAAATGGTTCAATTTTGTCAACTTCCCCACATCAGCTAATTGAGATCTTGGTTATACAGCTCATCTCAGTAAAAAAAAAACAGCCAAAGACCTCTTCGGGTATACAGGCAAATATGAAAAACATAGAAAATCTCTTTCTGCTTATACCTTATGAAAAAATAGACCGAAAACATATATGTAACATATGGTCAACGATACTTCGTAAAGGTAGTCCACGCCCTTGAAGGCCGAACTGAAACACATGTTAAACCATTCTTCTGTTCTAAATTGTGAATGGTTCACATTACTACAGCCAAACACGAAGCCAACTCATTAATTGCGGCCATGAAATAAGTGCTGCGTCAGCCTAAGTACAGTAAGTATTAAAAAAATATGTTTGCAACAGCTGAAACCATATATATAAATTGATCTGGAGAGGATGAGCTGTGTTTTCTTGAGAGCGAGAACGGCTAAAAACTAGTGATAAGTATACATGCGTGCAGTTTACTTTTATCTCTACTTTCACGCCGAAAACCCCGAAAGTCCCACCGAGGCACGAGGCCGACGAGAAGACTGCACTCGAG
This sequence comes from Clitarchus hookeri, assembly GCA_002778355.1. Lineage (NCBI taxonomy): Eukaryota > Metazoa > Arthropoda > Insecta > Phasmatodea > Phasmatidae > Clitarchus > Clitarchus hookeri. Next base: position 528,134 of record NQII01000968.1, on the reverse strand, counting down.
TTCAGTGCTTTGCGCGTAGCCAACAACGCACATTGCTATGATTCAGTAAAGGCGGACAAGCCTAGCGCAGTGCAGCGACGCGTTGTTATCCGGGCCAAGCGAACATTCCAAAACACATTACAACAATTATAGTTTATTAAACAGCGCAAGCGCCAGCGGATATCCCCTACCGGCGGCACGGTATTTGGGACAATTACGCCACGAAAACTATATAATATTTGGCAACACTTTGTACGGAGTCTGTCAGTTTGTTCGCGAACCCACACCGAGATGAAGCCATCAAGATGAAGCTTGACGTGCCGCTCGTCGTCTTCCGACTCAACACACAGTCTACGGCGACGATATCATCAGGTTAGTAGTAAATTGTAATTGATTAGGACCTCCCTCACCAATACCATATGTTTATTGTATCTAATAATAAATATATTAAATATATATTCTGTCTTCATAATTCACTTCAGTTCTTCCCACATAACAGCCCTAGGCACTAGTATAAAATATTAGAAAACATAACATGACGGGCGTGCCTATTTAACTCTAAGCGCTCCTGTACTTGTAAGCTTTAAATACAGCCATATTAAAACCGCACAACGTATTCGTCCAGGTGATACCGCCTAGCAAGCCTGCAGCCACAGAGTTTAAATGGGGAACCAGTGCTAAAGAAATTACTTCTCATTGTATCACATCTTAAAATATTATTTTAAAAATGATATTGTACGTAATATTTCTTAATGAATACTGGTACGTTAAGAAATATTGCATATTTTAATGTTAAATAATTAACTTCTTAAATTTAACATTAGAAATTGTATTTAAAAAATGAGGAATTAATAATTAAAAGTTGTTATTTTCCGACTTTAAAAAAAATTAGTAACGCTTTTTATTTTGTATAAAATGTATTAAAAAACTACATGCCGTTGTAATATTAGAAAAAGGTGATTATTTTAACCACGATTACTGCGATGGCCAGACATTTTATAATATATATGATACATCGTGTTGTAAGCACTGTGGTCACTGGGTCAGTGCTATTTAAGTAAATTATGAAAGTATCAGTTTTATATTAATCATACTGTTTTCCCAGTCCTTCTAACAGGTAAAATACAAAAAAATTAAAATGATACACATCAGCACAATTTTAATTAAATATTGTTTTAAAACAATTGGAATTGAATCCAGTTCTTCAAACAATAACAAATGTAAGAAAAGAAGATAAAATAAAACTTAAACTAACGAATTTATATGGTTTGATAACTGCCAGGCACATAAGAAACGGTTCACATAAGTTGAAATAATGTAGAAACTATTCGTTTGAAGGTATCTTCTAGTAAATATATGAAAGATTCTACTCTAATGGGGCTAGCTGTAAATTCAAAGTGAGTTTTCCGTGGTTGTTGTTATCACGAAGTCGTGGGTTATTTTTGGGTGAGTGTGATCAACTCGCGGCTCGTCACCGTTAACTCGCCGTACACTGATAACAAGAGCCCTGTTTGGCTTTTCAGACCGCGCCAGAAACGTCAACAAACAGCGCGCCTGGACGACGCTCGCGCAATCTGGCGTGTATGCGAGATGAGTGAATCTACACGAAATGTCTCGCCAGTTATTCAGCGGCTGTGCGGGGGCACGCCTCGTTGATCAGGAAGCGCCGCAGGAGATTGCCCGACGAAGCCGCTGCATTCGCCCCGCTCCCGGGCCTGGGTTTGCTGTCGAGCTCTCCCCAATGACATCGCGCTCTTTCCCATTCAACCACTTATGATTCTGGGCCTTTCTGTCCACTGCACCGTTCCATGCGTAGATTCTGGTCGACGTCAATTTCAGCAAACAAGATATCTTGAGTTCTATCAATTATACATTTACTGGGGGGAGGGGGATCACAAATTATTGGGGTTAAACCATTAAAATAAAACTACACCGACACAGAGAAAACAAGTAATTATTTAAGTTATTTTAATTTGTCAATTTTAAAATTTATAATGTAACTATTACTGATGCGTTTTCAATAAATTTGATATATGGGTTNTATTTTAATTTGTCAATTTTAAAATTTATAATGTAACTATTACTGATGCGTTTTCAATAAATTTGATATATGGGTTAATTTTTTATAATTGTTTTAAAATGTATTTAAAAAACGCCTTATAGTTTTAATGTAATTACTTTCTATATTTGTGTGGCATGAATTCATAGAATTCTGGTAATTTACATAATCATAAAATTTTAAAGCCATTTAAAACGAACGCATATGTAGAGCTACCGGAACTTTTATAGTTGTCATCGTGTAAGTACTGAGGTTACGGCTGAGCGAGCTAGGTTATATGTTCAGCATGGTTGACTCTGCTTGAGTGCTTGTGGGTTTTCATCCGTCGTACAGACGGACGCTGAAGTGGTTCATTTGCTTGCACCGGTTAGATAAAGATTCCATTTAGCTTTTCCGCATAAAGGTTTAATCAACGTCGTTACTGATTTTGGGTAACCGTTAGGTCGCATTTAGTCTCTAGTCATTTCTTCCCAACAGCTTCGTGATAACAACGACGGAAATATCACTTTGAATTTACAGCTAGCTCCTTAAGAGTAGAATCTTTCATATATTTACTATAAGATACCTTCAAACGAATAGTTTTATACATTATTTCAACATATGTGAACCGTTGCTTATGTGCCTGGCAGTTATTAACCCATATAAATTCATTACTTAAGTATTTTATTTTCTTATATGTATTATTATTTGTTTTAAAACTATATTCAATTAAAATCATATTAATATATTTTTTAATTTCTTTGTCTTTCACCTGTCATAAGGATGGGGAAAATAGTATGATGAATATCAAACTGATATATAATTTACTAAAGTAGCACTGACCCAGAAACCAGTGTTTTACAGTCCATAGTATACTTATAAGACGATTTATCCTATGTGTTATAAACTTACCGGTCATCACAATAATCGCGGTCAAAATAATCACCTTTTAATAATATTACAACGGCATGTTGTCACTTAATACATTTTATACGAGATAAAAAGTTTGACTAATAATTTCGAAATGGGAGGATAATGATCGTAATGATAAGAGTTAAATTCTCAACATAAAACTGCAATATCATACTGCGACGAAATTTATTGGCATCACTAGAGGCCATGTGTAAATTTACCTATACAATTTTCTTGCAATATTGATTACAAATATCTGAATTATCAATTTTAAGAAATAANTAGAGGCCATGTGTAAATTTACCTATACAATTTTCTTGCAATATTGATTACAAATATCTGAATTATCAATTTTAAGAAATAAACATTATCAAAAACTGCATCTTATCACACGATTCTAACTATTTACATCCAAAACATGTAAAGAACCTTAAACCTTGGCGATATCAAAAATTTTAAAAGGCGTCTCAATTATTTTTAAAGTTTGCTTCATTACGTAAGTTTCAATGTAAGTTTCACTATTATTGCTTTTAATTTTTACAAAGTATTTCAAACATTTTTAATGGAAAAGAAGAAATATGCCTCGATTTTATTATGAAAATTAAAGATAAAATTAAAATTAACAAAGCACTTTGAAACGAATGTTATGCTAGTAACAAATAGTCCAACTTTGATCCCTAAAACTGGCGTATACTTCCCAAATTAATTTTGAAGCAATTAAGGGTAGCCTCCGTATAACTACGTGAAAATGCAAATCAAATATTTTTAAGTATTAAAACTGCTGTTTTACTACTTCTGTTAAATTTACTAAGATTAGAAACTATTGCACTAATTGTAAATCGTATAACATTTATTCTTGAAAATTATATTTCTGCTGCCCCAGTTACTGTTGTCAATAAACAACGACCAACCAAAAGCCCAATGCAACATTATTTTTGTAGAGCGGCACTATTCATTTGTTTGTAGTGTACGCCCGCTGCCTTGCATTTTCCCCAGCAGNGTACGCCCGCTGCCTTGCATTTTCCCCAGCAGCTGAGAGGGGCAGCAGAAAACCAACACAATGCGCGTTCTCAGAGTTGCCAATTTAGTGATTTTTTCACCAGATCTGGTGATTTCAGAAGATGGTCTGGTTGCCAAATTTCATATTTGGGACAAGCAGAAAAGTTAAAGAATTCCGTTAAAATGTGGTCGTAGATCTGGTGATCAGAGTTGCAAACTTAGTGGTCAAATTCCATATTTGCGACCAGTCGAATAATTATAGAATTGCGTAAAAATCTGGCGGTAGAGCTAGAGATTTTAAGGAACACTGGAAATTTCCTTTTTCATTATCACATTATTGCTTTTGTGTGTTTTTAGAAAATGCATTTCACCAGAATATATTTTGTACACCTGAAGAGAGTTTGGGAATATCTTAAAATGTATATTACGCGATTTTTTGCATGTGATTATACGGTTATAGGCAGTCGTGAGGGCTATTATTTTCGGGAATAACGACACGGTTTGGCTACATTGTAATCGAAGTTTCGGGAACCTCTGCAGTGGAAAAATATCTGTTGAATTATCCACTGAGAGTACCGTTTTTTTGTACGTAGCTGCAACTAGCGAGCACGTTATTACAGTATTTCACATAAGAACATTTATATTAATTTTTAAGTATTTCAATTGCTTTATATATGGTGGGAAACTATTGTAACGAGCAAGAATAAATAATAACATTCTAAGCTACGTAAACAAATATTGATAGGCCTATATTTGACTTAAATTTAATTGATTTAATTTGAAATATACAAAGATTACGATGTGGTGATTTTTGTATGTCGATTTAGAGATTTTTTCTCGAGAATGTTGGCAATCATGCGCGTTGCCCGGCTCACTCCACTGATTGGAAACCCAGATGAAAGTTCTCACTCTGG
>NQII01000968.1:509273-523238 GCA_002778355.1 Clitarchus hookeri | reverse complement strand
TGTGGGCCACCATCAGCGGCGCTGGTCCTGGCCGTCCAAGCACAGCGCCGCCAGCCGTTGAAACTGCCCTTTGGTCCAGATTAATATTTAGGCGCCGCCTTCTCGTTTTACCGAACTCCAGAGATACCCCCTCCCTCCATTCCCTTTACGACCTCGCTGTTGACGCTCGCGCGAACTGGAGTATCGACAAACAACACCGCGACATATATTTCCAGATTTTAAAAGCTGGGCAAACATTTAATCGCTCCACAGGCGTAAGATGTCGGATAGGAGATATTTTATTTCTTCGCGTATCCTTACAATCCTTTATAACATGTTTTTGCTTTTCCTCTTCTTTGTTTTCCAACAACGCACAGTACCGCTTGGAAATTCTCTCGTATAGCTGAAAAATTCTGGAATATTACTATTAAGAAAAAGTAATTTATTTATATTTTTAAAGCTTACGAGACCTATTTTTACGTAGATTTTACGTTTTCGGTAACTATTGTAAAAATATTATTATATGTTGGTATCCTAGAAGGAGTTGAGCCTAATTAATTACCTTAGAGCTACACAAGATTTATTCTTCCCTCTGTAACATTACGGCAGCCGCAGTTAAACTTACACTATTACTCATAGAACAAAGAAGGCATGAACTTCGCGGTTTAGGTTGCNCATTACGGCAGCCGCAGTTAAACTTACACTATTACTCATAGAACAAAGAAGGCATGAACTTCGCGGTTTAGGTTGCCAACGTGCCTCTAGGCACGAAGTTCCTGGTTCGAATATCAGGTAAACCATCATTGTGTTTTTTTTTTTTGTATCATTTTCGAATTTCAGTTAGACTTGTTATAGTATACGCGTTCCACCCTAGGTGAGGCTCGCTACAAGAAAGCAAAGTGTCAGAACAGTAAACCTACAACTATACGCGTCAGAGAGTTTGTGCACAAATAAACACCACCTTAATCAAATTTTTCAAACAAAGACTGTCTAAAATGTATAATAAACTATTGAGGGATATTCAGAAAAGAGAAACTTTAAAAAGTNCCCTAGGTGAGGCTCGCTACAAGAAAGCAAAGTGTCAGAACAGTAAACCTACAACTATACGCGTCAGAGAGTTGGTGCACAAATAAACACCACCTTAATCAAATTTTTCAAACAAATACTGTCTAAAATGTATAATAAACTATTGAGGGATATTCAGAAAAGATAAACTTTAAAAAGTTTTTTTTTTCTAGCTGTCAATTGTAAATTCAAGATTTCAAACTATTATAAGTGCCCTTTACTTTTCGTTCCAACTACGAACAGAAAAAAAGGTATATTTGCTTCAAACGTGGGTTGATGTTCTACCGTAATGACCTTTCTGCATACCTATAAAGTCGTGTAAAGTTAAAATGCGGGGCTCATAGATTTTTCAGTGCCAGTTCTGTAAAAAAAGAGATACTGCAAACGTCATCATTGCTGTGATGAACTGCAATAACTATCGTTTCTCTCTTACTTCCCCGCCTACATCATCTACGTATGCACCACTAACCTTAGTTCCTGTATATTTGGACGAGCCGAAACCTCCTGGGACCAGCATTGCACTAGCCGCCTATCGGTGTCGCTTTTGCTGCACAGNGTATATTTGGACGAGCCGAAACCTCCTGGGACCAGCATTGCACTAGCCGCCTATCGGTGTCGCTTTTGCTGCACAGAGTTTGCATTTAAACTCGCCCTGTGTCGCCATGAAGTTAACGAGTGTATGAAAGCTTGGTTTCGTTTATAACTGAAGTCAGTTGATGTGAAGATTATGAATAAAAAAACATGAGAATGAAGTAGTTGTAGATTTTACCGAATAAAATATGTTTTGGAAATAATTGCGAGTTTCATTTATTCCTTGCTTGTGAAAAAATTGGGAATTAAATACAAAATGCATTTTAAGGATAAAATAAGTATATAAGGTGCGATGCATTGGTACTTTATTAGCATTAAAATTGAAAATTATTACTTTTTTACAATCGGTGTTAAAAATTTTTATAAAAATATATATTTAGTAAATTATTCATGTAGCCAAATCCCGCATAATGCATATAGATAGGTATATTGTTAATTGATAAAATAAATTTTTGAAAATAGGAACGAAAAATTACATATTTTCCTATGCATATAAATATAAGTGCCAAAAGCTCGCCTGGTGGCTGAATCGTGACATTAACACCACCTATGTGTTGAAAATATAATCCAACATTGAGGGCACCGACAGCGCAACCTATACGTAAAAAAAAAAAATACATGGCTGCCACCTGGTGGTGATATAGATTATTAATACACTTAGCTCCACCTAGGTGTGAAAACATATGAAAACCAAGACGGCGTCCTCCAGCATTGTGTAAACAAATGACAAACGAAAAACCAAGATGATGGTGTACAGTAATGTATAAACAAACTACAAACGAAAAAACCAAGATGACAACACACGATAGAATGAGCGTAGGTGAGGAGTGGTGGGGGTAAAGGGAACCTCCGTAAATGTATGTTTTTTTAAATAAATTTTTAATAACAATTTTTTTATAATAAATTTTTTTATAATATATCTTTAACAATAATTTCTTTATAATTTATTCAATTTTTTTTTTGGGTTTCAAGGTCAAAGGTAAAGGTCACCTGGATTCATTATGGCCTCCGACCGATTGGAATGACAGAGCACGAACAGCTCCGACGCTCCGGTCCCAGGTCCCGATGTGCCAAAGTCCCCACGATCCCTTTACTCATGTATAATTTCACAGATTGTTGAACACTAAGTAAATTTATTTGTTTTATTCATTTAAATTGAAAATACGTACATGTTCATGGCATCATTAAAGAAATAAAATAATTGGTACAAAAGAGAATAATGTATTATTAGAAATATAATTTTTAATTTAATATTTAGGGCGATACTCGAAGTAGTTGACTGGTTTAAGTGACAAATATACGACTCGATCATCTACCAGAATTTTTTTTTGTTGACGCTCCTTACATAAAAATATTAAAAGGTATGAAGGGTAAAATAAATGTTGAATAGCGAAATAAAAAGAGGCCAATTACATAAGATGTTATTTAGAGAAGAAAAATAATTTTTAGTCAAATTTTTTTAATAATAATTTTGATTTCGGCAACAGGATACTTCTCAATTTCCAGCCTATAGATAGTGACAAAGTTCTGCTTTTATTGCAGTGGGAACGTGTTACAGGGTGGAAAATTATTTTAGTTTGTCTACAATTACTAAATAATAAGTAACACTCATAAACTTTCAAGTTTGCTATAATCACACTACTGCTACCAGCTAGAATAGTGTGCCCACAGAGAACATTAATTAAGAGCTATAAGTAGTCTCCCCCATCAGTGGTGCAAACGTACGTTAAAAAGATTTAATTATACAAGTTTATCAGACGTCTTGAATGCTTACATTCATTTCTATTTTAAGCTAAATCAATTTTTGTATTTAGTATCTGTTGTTTATTTCCAACATTTAGAACTGAAATCATTCGTTGCAAATATACCAACGCAAGGTATTTATGATTTTATATTTTTATGATTAATAAATTTGCAAACAAGCACCTATGTTTAGAAGGTCCAAGTTATGCAAATTCTCTCATGGAAGATCCATCGTAATTACATAATGGGCCCAGTTAAATATTACCTGACATCTGTACCCAGTCAGCGGAAAGCAAACGAAATTGTACTGTACTGGCACCCATGATTTCAGGGGACGTTAAACGCTTGCGTGTATTTAATAACAATATGTATAGAGTAATGCAGTTGCAAGCTCTCCGTCACGCCTTTATGCAACAATAGCTATCTAAGCAGCGCCTATGCCCTGCTTGGTTTTACTAGTAATCTCAAGTTTCTGGNCAATAGCTATCTAAGCAGCGCCTATGCCCTGCTTGGTTTTACTAGTAATCTCAAGTTTCTGGAGGTTAACTGATATATATAAATTTACATCGATTCGAGTAGCAGTCATCACAAAGAAATAATTTTGTTCGACATAATACATACATTATACCCTACTAACGGCGTGACTGTGATATCAGCCATGCTGACGGATTTATTCCTGTTTTTTTTTTTTTACCTTGGGAAGCAGAAGAAAATAAAATGGAAGGAGAAAAATGGTGTCGTGAATAGAAAGGCTCAAGCATGGAACGCCTTCCAAGATAAGAAAAATTTTTGCGCGAGTAGATACGTAGAAAAGAAAAATATATCTCTCGTATAGTAATTTTATCGAGCGCAGAGAAAAACGATTTGGGAGCGAGCTCCGTTTAGGCAAGATGAAATAATAAGAATGGGAGCAGTCTATATGGGCGTTCACTTCAGCATGGCGGTTCTGCCACGCTTCGCTTGATGGCCGGAATGAAGCGCTCCCGCGCCAGAATTGTGGAGACGACAGCTTCCGATTTTCTTGTAACGAGGCTGCTTGAAGAGTGTTCGTGTTTCGTAGAACGTATCGCCCAATCTGCTTTAATTCGGGGAAATTACGGACCCCGTGTTTCCTTGTGCTTCGCATCATTTTTATTCAATTGTTCAAAATTCAGCTGGAGATATACTTTTCTGGCCTGTTTTACTCTTAGAACAACGCACACAAAACTCAAAAACAGGTGGACTGACCTACTATGTGTAATTTGTTTTTAGTCAACTGCGTTGATCGTTAGAGTACCCAACCCCTTGAATCGAAAACTTTTCCGTACTCACGGTTAGAATATCTAACCCTCCCTCTCCCCCTTAAATTTTGCCTCAGCAGCATAGTATTAAACGCCGTTTGGTTGTAATAATTTAGAACAAAGTGACTTTTGGTATAGAAATGTGGTAAAAACGTGCCAAACCTAAAACGTATTTTTTAATCTACAACAGTCAAAGAGTTCCAGTCAGCCCTAGTTCGAAATAAAGTACGATTGCTTGTNTAAAACGTATTTTTTAATCTACAACAGTCAAAGAGTTCCAGTCAGCCCTAGTTCGAAATAAAGTACGATTGCTTGTTACTGAAAAACTCGTTCAGCTATGGGATCAATATTTTACCATTTAGATTTTAAAATGCGTTTCTCACTGGCGATGTTATACACGGGCCCGTTGTGCACAACCTATCGCAATAATACCTGTGAAGGAGGCCACATGAAAGTTTACAAAACGAAATAACCATAACAGCGAGCCGCAATGGACTCTCTAAACATCAATAATAAAATGCAAAGAACAACATAAAATGTGAGTCCAGCAGATATCAGGACATCTCAGACTAAATTCAACAAATTATATGCAGACTCTGCCTCCAGTGCATAGCGGGAGTCAATCAAAAATCATTACAACACGCACACAAGTGGAGGGGCGTGAAATGTGGGCTGGAATGCGAGGGAGGAGATCATCGCAGTCGGCGAGTGTCCGATGGATATCGGAGGCCAGGCGAGGAGCCTGTGGTCATCTGGGCAGAGGGTCTGGACTGCGAGACCGGGTGGATTCCTAACTAAATCGCGTTCGCTCTACTTTGATATAACCTTTCATCTCTTCATTATTCTGTTGGCCTTATTATAGCTTCAACTCCTGTATTACTTTTTACTTCTGTTACAATTGTTAAATAAATACCTTACTTGACCCTTTTATATGAACTTTGTCACTTGTCTTAATTTCCTTTACTACTGCTGCGCATCCCCTTCTTTGTTCTTATTCCAGTAGGAGTTAAAGGATATCAATATGTTCCGCTGACGTCTTATTTTAACAGAGAGTACAGACAAATCACCCACTGTGCCGAGAAGACAACTAAATGAGAATGACATATTGGGAGCAGGCGTGGCGGCACAGTGGTAAACCAGTGTACTCGCATTCGGGAGGACCTGGGTTCGATTCCTGGCCTGGCCATCCATTTCTTCCCGAAATCACTCCATGCGAGTGCCAGGATGGTTCCCTACTAGGCCATGGCTAATTCCTTCCCCGCTCCCGCTTCTCTGAGCAACTTTCTCCGTGTGTAATGACCTCACTGTCGAAGAGATGTTAATCCATATCTATAGTCTATTCGCGGTTTCTTAACTCTTATTAAATAAAACCTTTGAAAAACCACATGAATGACGTGTTTAGTTTTTTCCGAAATANTCGCGGTTTCTTAACTCTTATTAAATAAAACCTTTGAAAAACCACATGAATGACGTGTTTAGTTTTTTCCGAAATATGCCAAGTATCACAAGTGAAGTACTTAATTTTTGGTAAAATTTAACTTTAACTTGCATTTTGCCTATAAATTATAATATTTCATTTATCATTTATATGAATAAAACTATGGATAAAATAGGTGTGATTGTAATGCCTAGTAAGAAATTGTTCATATGCACAATTGTGTTACACTGAGTGCGCACGAATACGGTGCGCTGTCCCNTGTAATGCCTAGTAAGAAATTGTTCATATGCACAATTGTGTTACACTGAGTGCGCACGAATACGGTGCGCTGTCCCTTTGGTGTAATTTTCTTTACCCCGTTAACCTTTGTTGGCGCGAGGCGGAGGGATACCCTGGAAGTATAACTATAGCAGAGCTTCAGAAAAGTGTGAAGTAACTATGGATGGCCTACACCTACCCACGACACACTGGGCCGATGAGCAGAGAGCGACGCATCTGGCAGGCCTGTATCTGATTGGACAGGGAGTACCGGCGAAAGTTCGCCGAAGGTTGATGCGGATGTCGCGAGGACTAGTGACAGCGAGTGCCGAAGGCCACCGCACGAACAACGGACACTTCCCAGACATAAACAGGTGGTGCCTTTCCGAGAACGTAGGCATAGCGTGCGGATAGCGTGACATCAGCAGGGGAAGACGTCATCTGGACCGACGGGCATTTCCCGCAGTGTCCCTGGTGCAGGTGGTCGCACGACGTCGCTGTCACGTGGGCCGGGCAGGAATAGAAAAGGGGGCACCTGCCGAGGAAGCCTTGCCGAGGGCAATCGTAGCTACAGTAGGTCTTTGGGCGCCTCAGCGCGACGGCGTCTCAACGCAAATGTTTACGGTAAAGGCGTGCAGAGAAAACTACTGTGATCAGCACCAATTGGAGTTCTCGCTTGGACTTCGTTTTCTTCAGCGCCCATATCTTCATCACNAGAAAACTACTGTGATCAGCACCAGTTGGAGTTCTCGCTTGGACTTCGTTTTCTTCAGCGCCCATATCTTCATCACCCAGGTAGGGATACCCACAACACACCTTATACTACTTGTTTTTCCTGTTAACATGTGTTATACGGCGATCTCGACGTTCCGGGTTCGAATCACATGCCGACCATCGTTTAGTATGGAGTTCATACATTTTTGTTTTAAGGTATTGTATGATTTGAGCCACTCCACATATTTTTACTAATAAACCTACTGGTATAAATAAAGCGCGTTATTAAGAAACTATTTGATACATGCATTTACATACTCCTGTTGTCAACAAAAATTACTATGCAAACTTTTCGAAAATTAAGCGTATCAAAAAAAAAAATTATGTAATTATGCTGTAAAAGTTTTTTGAGCATTGAGTAATCTATATTCATTCGCCAGATTTTATGGAAACTTACTCAATATTCCTGATATCACGCACTTGTTATATATGTGAAAATCTTTCTTACAGCTGTATGAACTGTGATAAAATTATGGTTAGGATGTAGCTGAGCTTATTTCACAAGGAAGTATTTTCCTTTATGTAAACAATTTTAATTACAAATTTTATGATCGTTGTGCTAGGTAATAACAGAAACGTTCCATAATGGTGTTTGTCTTCCGTTCAAATACTTGACATCCTCATCTTCATATAACATGGGGACAGTTACTTAGTGCAGTAGTAAAAATATAAGTACAAGCTTACAGCACAAATATACTATGCATGTACTCCCTAATTACAAATAATTATACTTTTTTTTAAGTGAGCTGTTTTTATTAAATGACCAATTTACTCTCCGTTAAGTTATAAAAATACCAATAACTGTTTAGAGCACGAAGTTTGGAGCAAGGCGTCTCATCGATCAAACTCGTAAGTCCATCTTTCTGTAACCTATCTTGAGTTTCACTATAGCGTGTTTTGATGGCACGGCCTCTACAGTAGAGGAAAAATTACTTTTCAAGCGATTCTTCTAAAGGTAAATTTAGAATTGTTAAATAACTTTCGTATGAATAGGTTGTTCTTAAAAATCAAAGAAATACGTAAATGAAAATATGAAATTAGTTTAAAAATATGAAATAAATAAAACATTGACTAAAATGTGACTAAAATGCAAAACCAGTGTTTGACATCTACTGCGCCCAAAGTCGTAGTCATCATGAGCATGCTCTAGAACAGCGATTCCCAAATTGTGTNCAGTGTTTGACATCTACTGCGCCCAAAGTCGTAGTCATCATGAGCATGCTCTAGAACAGCGATTCCCAAATTGTGTTTCGCGGAACCTTTAAGTTCCGTTTGAACTGATAAGGCTTCCGTAGAATCCCACAACAGTAATGTTTAAGAAGAATGAAAAATATAAAAACAATTATTTATAACCATAGATATTGTGAGTCAAATTTCGAAATGTTTAAACGTTACCTCAGAAAATATTAGAGTACGTAAGTTTTCACAACTTGGTAATGTGATATTGCACGTTGACGCGTTAAGTGCAGTATTTTCGTATCAAAATAAAAGTATTTTATAACGTATTGGATTGGAAAGGTCTTATTAACGTCCCTCGGTGTTATGCCCGAAGTCTTATCAGGGGACGGCCTCAAACTAAAATGTGATCAAACCCTATGTAACACCTATGCCTTACCTAGGATTCGAACCCAGAACCTCCCACTCCTCAGACCGGCGGCGTTCCAAACGACTGCGCCACGGGAGGTCAGCTTGATAATGTAAAATTACACATTAAGGTAATTTATAACTGCTGTATTTCTGTACCGAATTAGCATTTTTTTGTTATAAAAAATTGCTAATCTCAAACTTACTTACACCATTCAGGCATTATGCATTAGGTGCAAGAATTATAACGTTTTTGGGTTCAAATTTCATAGAAAAATTAAAAATAGAGTCAGTGTTCCGCTGAGATAAAGAACTTTAATAAGGGTGTCGTGACAAAATGTTAGAGGCCCGCTGCTCTAGAGCATCAAGTATGGGTTGTGACCATGAACAAGTGTTCAGTGTGTCACGATGGTCGACTCTCAAGCGTGAAGATCGGGGCCAACTATGTTGCTGCCCGGTGCAGATGCACTAGTTCTCCTTCACCTGTTGGCCACTGAGCAGAATCGATGACCTATCATCTCTGTTTTTCCGTGGGTGGTACGGGAAGACAAAAAAAATACTGGATGTCTTCCAGCTTGCGCATGCAACGGACTCGTTACCATAGTAGTGGTACAGTCGCAGACACAGATACAGAGCCAACAAGCTGTTCACTGTGGACTGTGGATTGGGGCATTCCACCGGTTTGATGAAAGTTGAAAATATAAACTCTAGCTTTCTACCTGAAATTTAAATGGGAATTTCAAGTGAGTGAGCGAGCGAGAGAGTGAGAGTGAGAGAGAAAGAGAGAGAAAAAAANTTCAACAGCTGCGGTGTTAAGCGTCGATGGAATGATCCGAAAACATTTTAGCAGCGATGGGGTGCAATTATAGAGAAGCACGAGTACTCCTCAGTAAACCAATACACCAACGACAATGTCTGCCACGTTTCCCATACGCAAAAATCTGGGTTTAGTCTCGCCGGGAATCGAACCAAGTTCACTGTGCTCGATTCAAACATTTGTGTGTTTTATGATAAAATATGTTATTCGTAAATTATCGTGTATGAATAGGTATCATTTTGTTCATATTTTTATCTTCATAATTATTTTTAACTTTTTTTCTGCGTTGAAAGCATACGTAATATTAATTACGCCATTAAGTTTATTTTAACTTCCTAATTCAGTGTGTACAACAATGTTTTCCACGAACTAAGTTACTCATTCTTCACACGTTCTTTGTATGTCCAACCAAAAAAAAAAAACGTTTAGCATACAAACCATAATATATAGAGAATAAAGTAGTGAATAAAACAAATATCCTGCACATNAGAAAACTACTGTGATCAGCACCAATTGGAGTTCTCGCTTGGACTTCGTTTTCTTCAGCGCCCATATCTTCATCACGCAGGTAGGGATACCCACAACACACCTTATACTACTTGTTTTTCCTGTTAACATGTGTTATACGGCGATCTCGACGTTCCGGGTTCGAATCACATGCCGACCATCGTTTAGTATGCAGTTCATACATTTTTGTTTTAAGGTATTGTATGATTTGAGCCACTCCACATATTTTTACTAATAAACCTACTGGTATAAATAAAGCGCGTTATTAAGAAACTATTTGATACATGCATTTACATACTCCTGTTGTCAACAAAAATTACTATGCAAACTTTTCGAAAATTAAGCGTATCAAAAAAATTTATGTTATTATGCTGTAAAAGTTTTTGAGCATTGAGTAATCTATATTCATTCGCCAGATTTTATGGAAACTTACTCAATATTCCTGATATCACGCACTTGTTATATATGTGAAAATCTTTCTGACAGCTGTATGAACTGTGATGAAATTATGGTTAGGATGTAGCTGAGCTTATTTCACAAGGAAGTATTTTCCTTTATGTAAACAATTTTAATTACAAATTTTATGATCGTTGTGCTAGGTAATAACAGAAACGTTCCATAATGGTGTTTGTCTTCCGTTCAAATACTTGACATCCTCATCTACATATAACATGGAGACAGTTACTTAGTACAGTAGTAAAAATATAAGTACAAGCTTACAGCACAAATATACTATGCATGTACTCCCTAATTACAAATAATTATACTTTTTTTTTAAGTGAGCTGTTTTTATTAAATGACCAATTTACTCTCCGTTAAGTTATAAAAATACCAATAACTGTTTAGAGCACGAAGTTTGGAGCAAGGCGTCTCATCGATCAAACTCGTAAGTCCATCTTTCTGTAACCTATCTTGAGTTTCACTATAGCGTGTTTTGATGGCACGGCCTCTACAGTAGAGGAAAAATTACTTTTCAAGCGATTCTTCTAAAGGTAAATTTAGACGTGTTAAATAACTTTCGTATGAATAGGTTGTTCTTAAAAATCAAAGAAATACGTAAATTAAAATATGAAATTAGTTTAAAAATATGAAATAAATAAAACATTTACTAAAATGTGACAAAAATGCAAAATCAGTGTTTGACATCTACTGCGCCCAAAGTCGTAGTCATCATGAGCATGCTCTAGAACAGCGATTCCCAAATTGTGTTTCGCGGAACCTTTAAGTTCCGTTTGAACTGATAAGGCTTCCGTAGAATCCCACAACAGTAATGTTTAAGAAGAATGAAAAATATAAAAACAATTATTTATAACCATAGATATTGTGAGTCAAATTTCGAAATGTTTAAACGTTACCTCAGAAAATATTAGAGTACGTAAGTTTTCACAACTTGGTAATGTGATATTGCACGTTGACGCGTTAAGTGCAGTATTTTCGTATCAAAATAAAAGTATTTTATAACGTATTGGATTGGAAAGGTCTTATTAACGTCCCTCGGTGTTATGCCCGAAGTCTTATCAGGGGACGGCCTCAAACTAACTTGTGATCAAACCCTATGTAACACCTATGCCTTACCTAGGATTCTAACCCAGAAACTCCCACTCCTCAGACCGGCGGCGTTCCAAACGACTGCGCCACGGGAGGTCAGCTTGATAATGTAAAATTACACATTAAGGTCATTTATAACTGCTGTATTTCTGTACTGAATTAGCATTTTTTTGTTATAAAAAATTGCTAATCTCAAACTTACTTACACCATTCAGGCATTCTGCATTAGGTACAAGAATTATAACGTTTTTGGGTTCAAATTTCATAGAAAAATTAAAAATAGAGTCAGTGTTCCGCTGAGATAAAGAAGTTTAATAAGGGTGTCGTGACAAAATGTTAGAGACCCGCTGCTCTAGAGCATCAAGTATGGGTTGTGACCATGAACAAGTGTTCAGTGTGTCACGATGGTCGACTCTCAAGCGTGAAGACCGCGACCAACTATGTTGCTGCCCGGTGCAGATGCACTAGTTCTCCTTCACCTGCTGGCCACTGAGCAGAATCGATGACCTATCATCTCTGTTTTTCCGTGGGTGGTACGGGGAGACAAAAAAAATACTGGATGTCTTCCAGCTTGCGCATGCAACGGACTCGTTACCATAGCAGTGGTACAGTCGCAGACACAGATACAGAGCCAACAAGCTGTTCACTGTAGATTGGGGCATTCCACCGGTTTGATGAAAGTTGAAAATATAAACTCTAGCTTTCTACCTAAAATTTAAATGGGAATTTCAAGTGAGTGAGCGAGAGAGAGAANCGGTGTTAAGCGTCTATGGAATGATCCGAAAACATTTTAGCAGCGATGAGGTGCAATTATAGAGAAGCACGAGTACTCCTCAGTAAACCCATACACCAACGACAATGTCTGCCACGTTTCACATACGCAAAAATCTGGGTTTAGTCTCACCGGGAATCGAACCAAGTTCACTGTGCTCGATTCAAACATTTGTGTGTTTTATGATAACATATGTTATTCGTAAATTATCGTGTATGAATAGGTATCATTTTGTTCATATTTTTATCTTCATAATTATTTTTAACTTTTTTTCTGCGTTGAAAGCATACGTAATATTAATTACGCCATTAAGTTAATTTTAAATTCCTAATTCAGTGTGTATAACAATGTTTTCCACGAACTAAGTTACTCATTCTTCACACGTGCTTTGTATGTCCAACCAAAAAAAAAACGTTTAGCATACAAACCATAATATATAGAGAATAAAGTAGTGAATAAAACAAATATCCTGCACATNCAAAAAAAAAACGTTTAGCATACAAACCATAATATATAGAGAATAAAGTAGTGAATAAAACAAATATCCTGCACATTTGAAGTAAATAACAGCGTTAAGGATTGATGAAAAACCTGCTACATGCAAGGAGAAAATTGTTACGTCTACAGATGCTTATGTGGCTTGTCAGCCAAAAATCAAGAATTAAAGCGATCTGTCTCTGGGAAAAAACAAAATTTGTAGTTATAATGCAGTTGGTTTAATAATTGGTAGCTGGAAAGCCTGCCAGTAAAACAGTGTATTAAGCCAGATAAAGTTTTGTCTAATGCGTATTAATCATTAGTCCTTAGTTAATACCTAACAAGTATTAACATATACATCGGAAGCTGTTTGTATGGAGGGAGGGGCCACGGTGGTGTAGTGGTCGGATTTTATTTTGTGGCCAGCCAAAAGCCAGACACGCAATCTTTTTATTTTCCCCCTACGCGCCGATGCCCTTTCTGGGTAATGCAGGGGTATAAGTATTTCCTTTAGCATATCATTGTGTTTCCTATCTTATAACTTTCCTTCCTTTAGCTCTCTAGGACCACGTATCTTTAACTTTTTGTTTTTATTACTTTACAAACCACCACTCTTTGATTGATTGTTTTAGTATATGGTTGCAAACTATATTTAATTTTACTGCCAAGCTGCTCGAGGGTGAGTGTGGCGTGGTTGATCCTGCCATCCACCCTGACTCTCCCAGCAACCTGCTGGTTATTCTCTTTATTCTAATGTATATATTTCTACTCTACTTTTCTAAGCCATTGTATAGCGGTTCTACAATATATTAACTATACCACCCTTTCGTTACACAGCATTTGGGAGGAGGGCCTTTGGACCCCTNACAGCATTTGGGAGGAGGGCCTTTGGACCCCTTTTCGATCCCCTTCCCCCCGCATATACCATCCCTGAGTCTGGATTCTCGTCATTTAATTCTCCTGTTGTACGTTCCATTGCCAAATCCATACATTTCCAATCTCTATTATCCTGGTTTCTTGCTTAGGTCATTAGGTCATCGTTCCTCTGTTGTTCGTTTTCCTTGTACGTTGCCAGATCTGCATCATGTCTTCCAACTTCTTCAGGGTGGAAAGTGAACCCCCCCCCCCCCCC
>NQII01000968.1:487483-509215 GCA_002778355.1 Clitarchus hookeri | reverse complement strand
TTATATAGCTGTTTTACGTTTGCCCACTTTAGTTTAGAAGGTCCGCTCCCAGTATCAAAGCTTTTATATTGGTTTTCTTTGTAAGTATTAGGGTGTATTATTATTTTCAGGGAGAATTATCTTCCATTTCTTGTGGATTATTTTGTATCCACAGATCAAACTCTTCTAATCTTAAAGATGCATATTCCTCCATTATTTTTGCCTTTCCCTTGTTGGACATTATATCACGTAAGTCACATTCATTTTCTTCTATTTTAAGTCTTCTACCGTATTCAGTTTTTAAGTCCTCAATCTTAGGAAAATATTGTAGTACATGTATCGTTGTGTCTTCAGTGCTGCATATCCTACAGAGAGGGGAGTCTACCAAACTAAATATGTATAGATTTGCTTTGCAATTTCCAGGTCCTGTTAATATCTGTGACAGATGATAATCAGTCGTGATCCAGTTATGATAGACTCTATCCCTTATGTCCGGGAATATAATGTATGTTGTTCTCCCCTTCTCCGAAGCATCTCATCTCTGCTGCCAGAGGACCAGCGTCTCTCTTCTGACTTCATTCTTTCTCGCCGCAGATGTAGATCTTCCATCNTATCCCCTTCTCCGGAGCATCTCATCTCTGCTGCCAGAGGACCAGCGTCTCTCTTCTGACTTCATTCTTTCTCGCCGCAGATGTAGATCTTCCATCAGTTTCATTCATTAATAATATTCCTCGTTCTAATACTAACAGATCGAGGGTGTTTATTCCAGTTATCACGTGCAATGCTTCAGTAGATGTTGTCCTGTATGCTTTTGTAATCGCGAGCAATGCAGCTCTCTGCGTCTTCATTAGAAGTATCTGTGTATGTACTAATCTTGCTTCTTCATACCACACTGCAGATCCGTACAATGCAATTCCCAGGAAGACACTCTTGTACAACATTATCATGGTTTTAAACCCAAGCCCCCATGATTATATGGGCACTGCTCTCATATTTGTGAAAAACTTACAGCTTTATCCATTAGGTGCCTGATGTGATCCTGGAAGCGTAATTTGCTATCCAATACCACTCCAAGATACGCAACTGTGTTCTTTATTTACAATGGTCTTCCCTTAAATCTTATTGTTGGCGATCTTTGGAGTCTTCTCTTTAGTAGCATTGCACTGGTTTTATCAACATATAATTCAAACTTAACTATATTTCCCCATCTCTCGATCTTCTGTTATGTTTCTTCTGTTTTCTGTTCCAATTCAGCTCGGCTCCATGCTGGAATTATCACAAGAGCATCATCGGCGTAAGCAGATATCTCACTTTCTTCTGTCATCTGCAAATGCAGTAGTGAGTCAAAAAGGATGTTACACAAAACAGGCCTTAAGGCTGATCCCTGAGGACATCCCTTTGACATTGTCTTCCACACAAATGTTGTTTACTTTGTACTGACTTATTCTGTTCGCAAAGTAATTCATTAATATCGCATAAATGGACACTCCTCTCTCAGATGTTTAAGTACTCTTGGCCACCATGCATTATCGAAGGCTCTACTTATGTCAAGGAAAACTCCCAAGACATAAGATTGTCGACAGGATTTTACCTTCTATGTCACATCAAGCACAGCCATTTATGTGCCTCTGCCTTTCCAAAAACCATATTGTTGCTTATGGAATCCCTCAGTTGCTTCTAGATTCCTTAGTAATCTTTGGTTTACTAACATTTCCAGAATTTTCCCGAGCACTGGCAATAATGTAAGGGGTCTGTATGATTTTGGGTTGGTTAACTCTTTATTTTTGCATTTATACACGATCTTGAGAATTCCATTTTTCCAGATATTTGGGAAGCATCCATTATGTAGATAATAGTTCATCAGTGCAAGTAAGTGTTTTCGTATGCTGGAATACACTCTCTTGACTATTTCCACAGTTATTCCATCATGTCCAGACGCCTTCTTATTTTTCAGCTCCTTCACTATTCTGTCAAGTTCTTCTGAATCAAAATCTGCAGTATTCGGAGTATCTGGCAGCTGTGTCATTTTTTTTCTCTTCATGTGATGTAATTCTTCTTCACCTACTTCGCTGTCCTCTGCCAGGAACATCTGGATGAGTTCTTCTGCATTTTCCTGCTTTCTGATCATCACTCTTCCCTGGATTCTGAGGCTCTTCATTACGTGGTTATGCTTCACTTTATTTGCGAGTATTTTATACACTAACCACCATGGATATCCATTCCCTTTATCGGTAACAAAACTTCTCCAAGATTCTGTCTTCTTATCCTTCAGCTATCTTGCATATGTCCTCTTCCTATTTCTGTATTCATCAACCAGACTTAGGCATTGAGTCTCATCTCTGCATCTTTTCAGGCTTCTTCTTATCTTTCGCACTTTTCTTCTCGTCTCTTCTAGTTCTTTATCTCACCATCTGTTTAGTGGGACACCAGGGTTGTAAATTCGTAGTCTTCTGTTATATATGTCTTGGATAACTTTTGTCAACTCTAATGCTCTTTGGTTCAAATCTTCTACGTACTTGATACCTCTGGAGATTATCCAATAGTAAATTATCGAATCTCTTCCAATTTGCACCCCTGTGAATGTATCTTGTTCGCGGCACTTCACCACCTTCTTTGGGGCTAGGTGTATAGTTAATCTCGTACATTATAAACCTATGATCACTTGATGAGTCCTCAGTTACTGTCCAATTCGTAACCAGTCTGGCTGTCTTTCTTGATCTCAGTGTCACATCCAGGAAAAAATATGCATTGTGCGCAGGAGTAACATACATGGGGAGGAATCCAGGTTCATTGGTGACATGGAAGTCGTTCTCCAGTAAATTGCGATCGATAGTCATGCCTCGATCGTCTGTGAAAGGTGAATTCCACTGGCCAGATTTGGCATTAACATCGACACTGATTATCAAGCGTTCCCTACCCAGTACTTCAATCCATTCACCCCACTTCTGGAAATGAAGTTGGAGATCATCCGAGTACTGGTAGTAGGAGCTGGCCAAATATATACTACTTGCTCCCAATTCTAAATGAACACAGAAATGATGTCCATTGGACAAATTGTCTATTGTCATTACATTCAAATTATTTCTCATCCATAGCTGACATTGGGTTATCACCAAATGTGATAACCATTCCTGGCAATCCAATCACTTCTCCATTTAAAGCATAACGTCTTTGCATTAGTACGATGTCAAGATTTCTTTCATTAACAATGATAATTACTTCATATCTTTGCAGGTTAATTTGTCCTACGTTAATTTTCAATAGAGAGGTAATTGTGCTCCGTAGTCAGTCCTTTCTTGCTCTGTTTTTCATACAGAATTGCAATCCCTTCACATATCATTGCAGGAATGAATACTTCTGCAGTGTACTGTTGACGTAAGACTTTAGATGGCACACCTTTGGTGAAAGAAAATTTTTATTATCTTTGGTTACCTATTTTCTTTCCAAAGTGCTGTAGTTTAGTACTTTCACAAGGAGAGCGTCAGTCTCTGTCTTGACTCTGTCCAATTCCTCCGTCTCGTCAACTGGACATGCTCCAATGCCCATGCATTCGTCATCCTCTGAAATATAATGGTAATATTCATTGACAACCTTCAGCATTTTCTCTGTAGGTTGTTCATGGATAAGCAGATGGACCGCTTCCATCCATTGCAATGTGTTATCTCTGTGTTTCTTTATTTGTGTCAAATTAATATCTCCATATATCATTATACTCAGGAATGCATTCACTGAGATTTGGGCACTTTAGAAGCTAGCGTGACCAAATCTTCAATTCTCTCAGATTTGTTGCCATGAAATTTTCTTACATGTTCCTCCACGAAAGGGGGCCACCACTCTGTTGCACGCATTGCCACAATTTAATAATAAACTTAAAATAAACACTTATTAAAAACAAACAAAAAAACTGTTTCGCTTTGTATTCGAAAGTGTTCCGTGGCAGTACGTTAGTCGTCCACACTGCTTGCTGGTGTTTCTAGGCCAGCAGCGCTGCTGACTCGGCCGGCGAGCCACTGGCGACATTTTCAGCTGTCCTCCTCCGCTACTTCGACGGCTGGTAGCGAGCAACTCGCTTCTATTCCGGCGCCCGCATCACGCTGACCACACAAATCGCACACTCATACATATACGCTCGTGGGACGATGTGTGCTTACCGCGCGCGCTTTACACACGTCGGTCCTGTACGGCCGCCATGAGCCAACTCCCGTAGTGGTCAGACTACTCGCCTTCCACTAAGGAGAACCGGGTTCGATTCCCAGCGGGTTTTCTGATTTTAGCATATGGGAATTGTGCCGGACGATGCCGCCGAACAGCGGGTTTTCTCGGGGATCTCCTGTATCCCCCTTGCATTCCGGCGCTGATCCACATTCACCTCGCTTCTTCTTCTTCATATTGTAGGCTCTCAAAACCTCGATGTTAGCCACCCAAACCTCTTCACTCCAATATTTATATGAAAGTTCTCTATAAAGGAAACCTCTATGTATAGAAATAATTTTGCATCACCTTCATTATTGGGAAAAATTTCTATGAATGGAATGTTTTCACTTATATGTAAGAAATATTTTTCCCCACATCCCTTTCTCTTTTATTTCTTCTCATGGAACGGGCTCTCGTCATTACGTCTGTGTATGGAAGGTTCGTAGCGTTCCTTCCGAATTACTTCTATGGAATAGTCTGAAGTCATTTTGACGTAACCCTCTTGGAGTGGATAAACTTCAACAATTTGTGTATACTGTATATATTTAAGCAACACTAAAGAAGTCAACAATTACATTCTACAGCACATACATGTGTATTTAAGTTCAATCCCAAAACCTCTTTATATGTAATAAAAGGCGGGGGAAACCCTGGCTGTATGGAAAACTGTTTTAATGGAAAACCTCTATATATGGAAAAAGATTGTCCCCTAGAAATGACTTATAAACCGGTTCGACTGTATTATGATTTTAGGACCTACAGAAAAATACTTAAACTCACAACAATTTTATAAATAGGCTAACAGAAGGTCGTTACATATATCTTTAAATTTTTTATTTTGTACTTAATGTCTCGTTGACAGCGAAGGCACTAGAGACGGAGCAAGTTGCTCGGAGACGCAGGAACGAGGAAGGAATCGGCCATGGCCTGTATCAAGGATTCATCTTAGCATTCATCTGAGTGATTTCGAGAAACCATGGAAAACCGAAATCAGGACGGGCGGACTGGGAATCGAACTCGGGTTTTCCTGAATGTGGGTGGGGTGTAATATCCTGGCACTAACTCGCTCAGGTCATGTAAACAACTATCAAATAAAACATACAATGTAAGATTCAGCCGTTAGCCACACAGTAGTTTGTACGAAATCGAATCAGCTTACCGCTCTTCCTGATTACTCACAACTTGGTATTTCACAAAGGACCGTTTATAAAACTGTAATATGGTATTGAATAAAGACGGATTGAACGTTCCACCATAATCTATGAAACATATTCTGAGAGCTATAGTAAAGTATTTTGTTAATTTTTAATTTTTACGCGGTTTAGAACCTCGAAAGTTAACTTGGAACCGTAATCGGTTACGAACAATTTAGGAAATATACATCAAAATAGAATTTAGACTAAATACAGATAGTGATGCTTATTTACGTTTATTCCAATGAAAAGTTATTTTTCCTACAGTTGTAATTTTAATTTGGCATCGTTAACGCATCCCAAGTTTTATGTTTTTCGTTTGGAAATTTACAACTAAAATAATTCCTG
Source organism: Clitarchus hookeri (assembly GCA_002778355.1). NCBI lineage: Eukaryota > Metazoa > Arthropoda > Insecta > Phasmatodea > Phasmatidae > Clitarchus > Clitarchus hookeri. Next base: position 503,501 of record NQII01000968.1, on the reverse strand, counting down.
ACTTGTCAAGAACGACACATACAAATCACTTAGTCAGGATTCGAACCAAAGACACCTTGCACCGTAGCTGGCATTCTACTATGTCACCTATAGCGTCTTGTGTACGATGAAATGAGTACCAACCACCTACGATAATTAGTTTGTATCTTCGTGGCAACAGCTCCCAGTGAAACTGGTACATTTTACAGCAGAATAGTCAAAACGTTTTTGTTTCCGTGGTGGCAATATCGGAGTCATGTAATTACGTTTCGTCGACAACAAAAAAAAAATGTTTTTTTTTTATTAGTTACTCTATATTTCGTAGCCTGAAATATTATTCCTAATGCATTTCTAGAGATATAATTTAGGGACACGAAGATGCACGTGCATTTACTTGATATAATTCTAAATATCAATAAACAACAAAAATAGAATCCCTGCTTCTTGGATAAGGAAAACGCTACTGGGTTATTTTTTATTTTAAACAGTTGACAACTGTGAATACGATGCACGTAAAATATTTTATTCAAGAAACTTTTATCTTTCTAAAATAATTTTAGATTTTCGATTAAATGCATTCAACATGGTCGAAAATATTATCTTGCTCATCAGATCTCAAGTGGATAATCCGGAGCATTTTTGAATGCCATTAATTAATTNTGACAGATGATAATCAGTCGTGATCCAGTTATGATAGACTCTATCCCTTATGTCCGGGAATATAATGTATGTTGTTCTCCCCTTCTCCGAAGCATCTCATCTCTGCTGCCAGAGGACCAGCGTCTCTCTTCTGACTTCATTCTTTCTCGCCGCAGATGTAGATCTTCCATCAGTTTCATTCATTAATAATATTCCTCGTTCTATTACTAACAGATCGAGGGTGTTTATTCCAGTTATCACGTGCAATGCTTCAGTAGATGTTGTCCTGCATGCTTTTGTAATCGCGAGAAATGCAGCTCTCTGATCTTCATTAGAATTATCTGTGTATGTACTAATCTTGCTTCTTCATACCACACTGCAGATCCGTACAATGCAATTCCCAGGAAGACACTCTTGTACAACATTATCATGGTTTTAAACCCAAGCCCCCATGATTATGTGGACACTGCTCTCATATTTGTGAAAAACTTACAGCTTTATCCATTAGGTACCTGATATGATCCTGGAAGCGTAACTTGCTATCCAATACCACTCCAAGATACGCAACTGTGCTCTTTATCTACAATGGTCTTCCCTTAAATATTATTGTTGGCGATCTTTGGAGTCTTCTCTTTAGTAGCATTGCACTGGTTTTATCAACAGATAATTCAAACTTAACTATCTTTCCCCATCTCTCGATCTTCTGTTATGTTTCTTCTGTTTTCTGTTCCAATTCAGCTCGGCTCCATGCTGGAATTATCACAAGAGCATCATCGGCGTAAGCAAATATCTCACTTTCTTCTGTCAGCTGCAAATGCAGTAGTGAGTCAAAAAGGATGTTACACAAAACAGGCCTTAAGGCCGATCCCTGAGGACATCCGTTTTGACATTGTCTTCCACACACATGTTGTTTACTTTGTACTGACTTATTCTGTTCGCAAAGTAATTCATTAATATCGCATAAATGGGCACTCCTCTCTCAGATGTTTAAGTACTCTTGGCCACCATGCATTATCGAAGGCTCTACTTATGTCAAGGAAAACTCCCAAGACATAAGATTGTCGACAGGATTTTACCTTCTATGTCACATCAAGAACAGCCATTTATGTGCCTCTGCCTTTCCGAAAACCATATTGTTGCTTATGGAATCCCTCAGTTGCTTCTAGATTCCTTAGTAATTTTTGGTTTACTAACATTTCCAGAATTTTTCCGAGCACTGGCAATAATGTAAGGGGTCTGTATGATTTTGGGTTTGTTAAGTCTTTATTTTTGCATTTATACACGATCTTGAGAATTCAATTTTTCCAGATATTTGGGAAGCATCCATTATGTAGACAATAGTTCATCAGTGCAAATTGGTGTTTTCGTATCCTGGAATACACTCTCTTGACTATTTTCGCAGTTATTCCATAATGTCCAGACGCCTTCTTATTTTTCAGCTCCTTCACTATTCTGTCAAGTTCTTCTGAATCAAAATCTGCAGTATTAGGATTTTTTTCTCTTGATATGATGTAATTCTTCTTCACCTACTTCACTGTCCTCTGCCAGGATCATCTGGATGAGTTCTTCTGCATTTTCCTGCTTTCTGATCATCACTCTTCCCTGGATTCTGAGGCTCTTCATTATGTGGTTATGCTTCACTTTATTTGCGAGTATTTTATACACTAACCACCATGGATATCCATTCCCTTTATCGGTAACAAAACTTCTCCAAGATTCTGTCTTCTTATCCTTCAGCTATCTTGCATATGTCCTCTTCCTATTTCTGTATTCATCAACCAGACTTAGGCATTGAGTCTCATCTCTGCTTCTTTTCAGGCTTCTTATCTTTCGCACTTTTCTTCTCGTCTCTTCTAGTTCTTTATCTCACCATCTGTTTAGTGGGACACCGGGGTTGTAAATTCGTAGTGTTCTGTTATGTATGCCTTAGATAACTTTCGTCAACTCTAATGCTCTTTGGTTCAAATCTTCCACGTATTCTACTTGATACCTCTGGATATTATCCAATAGTACCTTAAAAAATCTCTTCCAATCTGCCCCCCTATGAATGTATCTTGTTCGCGGCACTTCGCCACCTTTTTTGGGGCTAGGTGGATAGTTAATCTCGTACATAATAAACCTATGATCACTTGATGAGTCCTCAGTTACTGTCCAATTCATAACCAGTCTGGCTGTCTTTCTTGATCTCAGAGTCACATCCAGGAAAAAAATATGCATTGTGCGCAGGAGAAACATACATGGGGAGGAATCCAGGTTCATTGGTGACATGGAAGTCGTTCTCCAGTAAATTGCGATCGATAGTCATGCCTCGATCGTCTGTGAAAGGTGAATTCCACTGGCCAGATTTGGCATTAACATCGACACTGATTATCAAGCGTTCCCTACCCAGTACTTCAATCCATTCGCCCCACTTCTCGAAATTAAATTGGAGATCATCCGAGTACTGGTAGTAGGAGCTGGCCAAATATATACTAGTTGCTCCCAATTCTAAATGAACACAGAAATGATGCCCATTGGACAAATTGTGTATTGTCATTACATTCAAATTATTTCTCATCCATAGCTGACATTGGGTTATCACCAAATGTGATAACCATTCCTGGCAATCCAATCACTTCTCCATTTAAAGCATAACGTCCTTGCATTAGTACGATGTCAAGATTTCTTTCATTAGCAATGATTATTACTTCATATCTTTGCAGGTTAATTTGTCCTACGTTAATTTTCAATAGAGAAGTCATTGTGCTCCGTAGTCAGTCCTTTCCAGTTGCATTGACAATACTTTCTCGTATTGTGGCATTTATTAGAATCAACTAGATGATTGTACTCCTTTTGTCTCGAAGGCAATTTGCACAGACATGGTTTTCTTTATTGCCGTTACATTTATCTTTATAATTGTATTTGTGCCCTTCCATTCCACATGTCGAACAACTTTCCATACTTTTACAATGTTTGCTCTGATGTCCATATTGTTGGCACTTATAGCACCTCATTGAAACTAAAAAATCTCTTACTTTACATGCTGCATAACCAATATAGATAATTTCTTTGCTAATTAGTAAATTCCTATATCAAGGACTCTCTAAAACAATGTTGACATTCTCCTTGTTCCTTCTAGTCCATAGACTGACTGTCGCCTCCTTTGTAAAAATATCTTTCTTGATTCCTTTTTCTTTTAAGTTTTGTTTCCAGATCCTTGCTATCAGTTCCTCGTTGTCTTATTTCCCTGGGACATCATAAATTATTACTTAAGGACCTATTTCCTGTTCGTCCAATCGAAGTTCCAATGACTTCAATCCCTCACTTGCCCGTATTTTGTTGATTGTGGTTTCGTCTCCTGTCTCTATGAGAACTCCTCCGCCTCTTACTTCCAGTAAATTCTTCACCTTCCAGCCCTCCTTGACAGGGTTCACTATTTCCTGGATATTATTTTTTGTCTCTTCACTACTTTGGCCCTCTTTCTCCAGATATGCCAATATCACATTCCTAGGAGGTTTTGCCTCCTGAGTAAACTTCCTCGCCACATTTTTCACTTGGGCAAAGGTTGGTTTGGTTTATCCACTGGTTTGTCTATTTTTTTCCATTCTTGCTCTGTTTTTCATACAGAATTGCAATCCCTTCACATATCATTGCAGGAATGAATACTTCTACAGTGTACTGTTGAGGTAAGACTTTAGATGGCACACCTTGGGTAAAAGAAAATTTGGCATTATCTTTGGTTACCTTTTTTGCTTTCCGAAGTGATGTAATTTAGTACTTTCACAAGGAGAGCGTCAGTCTCTGTCTTCACTCAGTCCAATTCCTCCGTCTCGTCGACTGGACCTCCTCCAATGCCCATGCATTCGTCATCCTCAGAACCATCATGGTAATATTCATTGACAACCTTCAGGATTTTCTCTGCAGGTTATCCATGGATAAGTAGATGGGCCGCTTCCATCCATTGCAATGTGTTATCTCTATGTTTCTTTCTTTGTGTCAAATTAGTATCTCCATCTATCATTATACTCAGGAATGCATTCCCTGAGATTTGGGCACTTTAGAAGCTAGTGTGACCAACTCTTCAATCCTCTCAGATTTGTTGCCATGAAATTTTCTTACATGTTCCTCCAGGAAAGGAGACCACCACTCTGTTGCACGCATTGTCACAATTCAATAATAAACTTAAAATAAACATTTATTAAAAACGAACAAAAAAACAGTTTCACTTCTGTATTCGCAAGTGTTCCGTGGCAGTACGTCAGTCGTCCACACTGCTTGCTGGTGTTTCTAGGCCAGCAGCGCTGCTGACTCGGCCGGCGAGCCACTGGGGACATTTTCAGCTGTCCGCCTCCGCTACTTCGACGGCTGGTAGCAAGCAGCTCGCGTCTATTCCGGCGCCCGCATTTCGCTGACCACACAACTCGCACACTCATACATATACGCTCGTGGGACGATGTGTGCTTACCGAGCGCACTCTACACACGTCGGTCCTGTACGGCCACCATGAGCCAACTCCCGTAGTGGTCAGACTACTCGCCTTCCACTAAGGAGAACCGGGTTCGATTCCCGGCGGATTCTCTGATTTTCGCATATGGGAATTGTGCTGGACGATGCCGCCCACCAGCGGGTTCTCTCGGGGATCTCCTGTTTCCCCCTTGCATTCCGGCGCTGATCCACATTCACCTCGTTTCTTCTTCTTCATATTGTAGGCTCTCAAGACCTCGATGTTAGCCATCCAAACCTCTTCACTCCACTATTTATATGAAACTTCTCTATAAAGGAAACCTCTATGTATAGAAATAATTTTGCATAACCTTCATTTTTGGGAAAAATTTCTATGAATGGAATGTTTTCACTTATATGTCAGAAATATTTTTCTCCACATCCCTTTCTCTTTTATTTCTCATGGAACGGGCTCTCGTCATTACCTCTGTGTGTGGAAGGTTCGTAGCGTTCCTTCAGAATTACTTCTATGGAATAGACTGAAGTCATTTTGACGTAACCCTCTTGGGGTGGATAAACCTCAACAATTTGTGTATACTGTATATATTTAAGCAACACTAAATAAGTCAACAATTACATTGTACAGTACATACAGATGTATTTAAGTTCAATCCCAAAACCTCTTTATATGTAATAAAAGGCGGGGGAAACCCTGGCTGTATGGAAAAATATTGTCTCCTTGAAATGACTTATAAACCGGTTTGACTGTATTATGATTTTAAGACCTACAAAAAAATACTTAAACTCACAACAATTTTATAAATAGGCTAACAAAAGGTCGTTACATATTGCTTTAAACTTTTAATTTTGTACTTAATGTCTTGTTGACAGCGAGGGCATTAGAGACGGAGCAAGTTTCTGGGAGACGCAGGAACGAGGAAGGGATCGGCCATGACCTGCAATAAGGAACCACCCCAGCATTCATCTGAGTGATTTCGAGAAACCATGGAAAACCGAAATCAGGACGGGTGGACTGGGAATCGAACTTGGGTTTTCCTGAATGTGGGTGGCGTGCAATATCCTGGCACTAACTTGCTCAGGTCATGTAAACAACTATCAAATAAAACGTACAATGTAAGATTAAGCCGTTAGCCACACAGTAGTTTGTACGAAATCGGAGCAGCATACCGCTCTTCCTGATTACTCACAACTTGGTATTTCCCAAAGGACAGTTTATAAAACTGTAATATGGTGTTGAATAAAGACGGATTGAACGTTCCATCATAATCTATGAAACAGATTCTGAGAGCTATAGTAAAGCATTTTGTTAATTTTTAATTTAACGTGGTTTAGATCCTCGAAAGTTAACTTGCAACCGGCATCGGTTACAAACAATTTAGGAAATAAACATCAAAATAGAATTTAGACTGAATACACATAGTGATGCCAAATTTTAAATATTTATAAGTGTTGTTGCTTATTTACGTTTATTCCAATGAAAAGTTATTTTTCCTGCAGTTACAATTTTAATTTGGCATCGTTAACGCATCCCAAGTTTCATGTTTTTGGTTGGAAATTTACAACTAAAATAATTCCTGACTTGTCGAGAACGACACATACAAATCACGTACGCAGGATTCGAACCAAAGACACCTTGCACCGTAGCTGGCATTCTACTATGTCACCTATAGCGTCTTGTGTACTATGAAATGAATACCAACCACCTACGATACTTAGTTTGTATCTTCGTGGCAACAGCTCCCAGTGAAACTGGTACATTTTACAGTAGAATAGTCAAAACGTTTTTGTTTCCGTGGTGGCAATATCAGAGTTATGTAATTACATTTTGTCGACAGCAAAAAAACTAACAAGTGTTTTTTTTTAGTTACACTATATTTCGTAGCCTGAAATATTATTCCTTATGCATTTCTAGAGATATAATTTTGGGACACGAAGATGCACATGCATTTACTTTATATAACTCTAAATATCAATAAACAACAAAAATAGAATCCCTGCTTCTTGGATAAGGAAAACGCTACTGGGTTATTGTTTTATTTTAAATAGTTGACAACTGTGAATACGATGCACGTAAAATATTTTATTCAAGAAACTTTTATGTTTCTAAAATAATTTTAGATTTTTGATTAAATTCATTCAACGTGGTCGAAAATATTATCTTGCTCATCAGATCTCAAGTGGATAATCCGGAGCATTTTTGAATGCCATTAATTAATTNATGGTCGAAAATATTATCTTGCTCATCAGATCTCAAGTGGATAATCCGGAGCATTTTTGAATGCCATTAATTAATTTCCTGCACTTTCTTATCAAGATTCCGACATATTAAACTCGGCTCTCAAGACCTTGATGTTAAGAGCCGCCCGGATCTCTTAATTCACTTACATATGAAACGCCATAGCGCATACCATCAGGATGATAATGGATAGTGCGACTTCAGATATTAAATTGTGGCTAAGGCCAAACACGAATACACAAAATTTACAATAATTACTAATATAACCATTGCTGCGTAAACTCTGTCCCAAAAATTTAAATTATTCGTGGATCCAAACATCCAACAATTATGAAATTTATTTGTTCAAGGCAGAGGTCACTAATGCACAGCTGATTGAAAACTTTTTCCAGTAGAAAGCTTGGTGCGTGTAAAGCCCTAGTACGATTACTGAACATGTGAAGAGTTGTTGAGAGATTTGAGCGGCTCTTAACAACGAGGTCTTGAGAGCCGGTGTAAAATGAGGTGAGAATGGAGCAGCACCGTAATTTAAGGGGGGGGGGAAACGGGAGATCCCCGAGAAAACCCGCCGACCAGCGGTATCTTCCGGCACTATTCCCACTTGCGAAAATCCGGAAGTGACCAGGCCGGGGATTGAACCCGGTTCGCCTGGGTGCGAGGCGAGCAGTGGAAGTTAGCAGTCTAACCGCTCAGCCACCGCGGCCCCCAACATGTGAGGAGTATGCTCGATTGTGCCAAAAGTGTGCCCTAAAATATAGAGTAGCTGCGAACTGGTAGAAACGTATTCACGTGTATGAATGACAAATTAATTTAGCATGACTCACGTTATTATAAACAGACTTCCCATTGTGGACTAATTTAATCGAAACCTCTATGTTTGCAATGTTATGGTGTTATTAATAGTAACTTGGACATAAAATTATAAAAATATTTTCGTTATCGCCAAATATTGTGTACTTTCATTCCGTATTCATTACTAGGAACTCATAGCTAACTGATCGAAGTATGGTGGAAACATGTTGGGTATAGAAAAGTATTTAATGCATTTTTCTTGTCCAGGTTTTTCAATACAGATATTTCATTGGCGTGCTCTTATTGATCGATGCGCGCATTTTACTTGCACATGGTAGCAAATACGTGACGCGTTTGAGAGCTAGGTTAAAGCTGACGCCACTACACGAAAATGTTTGGACAAAAAATTAAAACATGTGCATAACTATTATAATTATGGCTCTGTTCAACCGCAAAGCTGGTTACCGCCTCGTTTTTAGGTTTTGTGAACATTTTTTGTAAAATTGTGTGGAAGATTAAATATTCTTAACGGTTGGAATCACGTAACTATTAGGTTACGAGTTTCTGTGAAGCTCACATGCTNATTGTGTGGAAGATTAAATATTCTTAACGGTTGGAATCACGTAACTATTAGGTTACGAGTTTCTGTGAAGCTTACATGCTCTTTTCAGTCTAGTCTGAAACAACGAAACTTAATTAACGCGTACCTGCAAAAAACACACGCGAATATCCTGAGAACATATGTCCGCAATAAGCAAAGTTTTATAATCAGTATAAAAATATCAGTCCCGCCATTAAGACAACATGCCCTAAATATTCGAAGAGTTTTACGACCGAGTATGCAAGAAAATTTACAATTTGGCCAAGTGGTGGAAAATTTACTGAGGTAATTGGGATGTAAACTTGCTGATGTTTATACAGCAACACACTCTTATTTATTTGGTCCATAATCACAGCTAACCGCCTTATCTACTTCAAGAGTCAATAAACAAGAAAATATCTTTAAAATAGAAAAACTGAGGATTACTGCTAAAATAACTCACATGACACTAATTCAGTGCCGTATTTTTTTAATGAACGTGTTAGTAACTTGGGGAAAAGATCACTCGTTATCCATTTATTTTTGAGGCCACAATTTTCCGAATGCTCCGGAAGAATCTCACGTAGGTACTGGACGGAGTTCGAATTTCGTTCCTGTCTCGGCGAACCCGCCGGCTGGTTAACAGACCAGACGGTTCGTTACCCCTTTATTTTCTGTACCATCTGGCGTTTTTCTTGTAGAAGAAGTTAGCTCGGCGCGTTGTTTACGATAGCCTGCGCGCGCTTTGCTTTGCTGCACGCAAACCTTCCTACGTTTTCCAGTTCTATATTCGTTGTGTTATTTCGAGAAGCATTGTCGTGGCGCGAGCGTGCTCTCCTCCCGCCCGAATGCTCGTCAACTTGACGGCCGCATAGAAAGACCGTCTCTTCCCGCGACGCGACGGTCTGTTTGGCGAGAGAGAAAGATAGCAAGAGAGAGACATACACGGAGTGTGGCAGCGAGAGAACGTTGGCGAGAGAGAGAGAGAGAGATTGGCGAGAGAGAGAGAGAGAGAGAAAGCGAGGGCGCGTTGTCATGGCAACTCGTAACTCCGCGCCAAGTTCGAAACACTTAACTTGACATTGCCGCCATTTCACGGGCGCATGTAACGGTAGTGTGGAATAAGGGGGAGGGGGATGGTTGAGTGGAGTAGTGATGAAGAGTCATGAGAGGGGGAAGGGGGAGCATGCTTTTGCTCGCTATCGACTAGAAGAGCTGGTTTATTACGCGGCGTTTTGTTCGCAATTACCACCAACGCTGCACCCTACAGCAATTCGTACACCGATGCGCACGCAGGAAACTTGGCGTGGGAGCAGCGTAAATGTAGAAGAGGAAAAGGTTTTTAAGTTTCAGTCTTCAGTATGTACTAAAATTAAAATCCACGTATTCAATGCAATAAGTAAATTTTCTCCATTATTTATTTATTAGGGTTTTTAGTGTAACCAAAATGCAACAACACCTTAGTAGAGGAACACTAGACATTCACGAATGGGGAAGGAACCGTCTTGGGCTTGTTTTAAGGAACAATCGCAGCATTCGGCTGGTGTAATTTCGGGGAAAGCATGGAAATCCGATATCAGGATGACAGGACAAGGAATCGAATTTAGGTCCTTGCGAATGCAAGTTTAGTGTTTTGCCGCTGCAGCACCTCGCTCAGTATAATAGTTATAATTATATGTCATAATTATAACAATTAGGAATAAAAATCCAATATTACAATAAAAATAAAAATATGTGTAAAGTTATGTTTGATGGCAAGAAACTTTGCAACCCTATGAACTCTAATAAACCGTATATTTCTGTTTATAATTATAAATCCAGGAGATACGCCATTACTTTCCCAATATCCCACCTGCGTATGTTCTGCATCAACATTCTTTATAGGTAATAATAATACATGTCATACAGCACAATAATTGTTACCTGAGTCCACTAAGGCTGATGATGAGCAAAAACGTCCAGCATCTTTTCTTGATGAATATAATTTTCATTCCGAAAACCCAGCACACCTAATTTCTTAGCATCATCTTGTCATAGTGTTATGCCTGGATTCATCTATGGGTATTGGAAGCATCATTCACGCAGCCAATGTTCCCTTTGTTGTCCCAACAGTTATGATGTTTCATATTAACACACCTTTGAGGGTGGCTTCAGGTTAATACCCGCGAACAACCTTTTCACATGTCTTTTCTCAGTATTTAAAATTCCAGAAACCTAAGTTATGTACTTGCCCAATTTCTGAAGTAGTCCATGATGACCTTATGCAGGTCCCTAAATTGATACAACATTTTAAGCCACTTGACATCGTCAAAAGCTGTGGCACTGCTAAAGAACTGCTCCGGTGGCACATAACACTGTAAAATATTCAGCAACAACTGGAACAGAACGAACATGTAGTCTTGTGCTCTATAAAATCATACTATTCACAATAATTTTCTACATGTATAAAATGCATAACAAATTTATTATTCACTAGCCTTTCATATGTTATTTTTCCCGATTTAGGTTTAAAATAAATGGCATTAAGTCTTTATCATCAGAATCCTTCCTTTATATATTATAAATAGGCTAACCTTATTATTGATGACTTTCCATATCAGAGAAAAAAAACAATGTACGTATATTTCGTTGCTATTAATTTATTTTCGCAAAATAATTAATTCTGTTAACAATTTTAGAAATAATTATTTCCTGTGCCCAGAGAATATCATTTTAATTTCCCAACAGTTTAGTCAGCATTTCCAGGTTCTCGGCTCACTGACCTTCACGTGTCTACTTCTGATACAGTTTTCTTTACCAGGTGTCGTCCGTAAGNTTTCCAGGTTCTCGGCTCACTGACCTTCACGTGTCTACTTCTGATACAGTTTTCTTTACCAGGTGTCGTCCGTAAGCTCTCTCATGTGTTCTTGCGCATTTACCAACAACGAACCATTTGTTCTCAGACCTTCCACGGCTCTATACATTTTCATCTCGTCTGCCGGCATTTTACACGCAATACATCAGGCGTCTTCATTTCTCTTTCTCACGACAAATTCCGCTCTTTCGTCTCTTATAATCACGAGCTCGCCGCCTGCTGCCTTCGCCTCTCGACCCTTTCCCTTTTCATCCAGTGTTTCATCCCACCATATATTTATTCAGTGTCGTAAATAGTAATGTCTTGGAAAGGCTGCTGCCTTTATACTACGAGCAGAGAAAACCAAAGAAAGGCCATCTTTTTAAGGCCCTGCGTTGGCTAATTCTGTCATAAATGCAAACAGATGGCCAAACCATTTCAATGTACATATTTATGCATTTATCTCCCTGAATTTTATAAGCCTACTATCCGAAGGAAAGAAAAGCTCATGAGATCACTTACCTGTCTGGGCGTGCATTTAGGTGTGTGTGTGTGTGTGTGTGTGTGTGTGTGTGTGTGTGTGTGTTGTGTTCCCCCTAAAAACTATTGAAGGCGTAAACCGAATTTCACCAAACTCGGTACACATATTAAACTAAGTAAAGACATCTGAATTTTAAAGTTTTATACCAAACCGGGCACGTACTTTCAAAATAGGAGACATTTTAAAATTTAGTATATGTCATATCTATGAAACATTCAACAGTTTTAAACAAAATTGTATGTGTTGAGAGCGCATAATGTAAGCATTTCATTTAGAGATGTATATTTTTATTAGTCCACCATTTTGGAAGATAGCGCCAAAAAATACAACTTTTACATTATATTTCGAAAACTACTCAACCTGTTTTCGTCAAATTTGGCAGGTAAGATTTACTGTTGTAGGCCAAACTATGTAATTAATTCAAACTTTGTATGCTGGCAGTATATATTACGACCATCAAATGTGTCCATACAAAGTATCTTTTATCCGCCATTTCGTAAGACAGCATCACATAAAAAAATAAAATTTGTATGTCATATCTCCGTAGAAAACCAACAGATTCCCAACAAATCTGGCTAACAAGTAGCACTAGGAAAGGCCGTGTAAATTGATATGTTTTAAGTCGTCAGTCACTTTTTTCAAAATGGTTGCCGTATAAACTTTTTACCTCAGTATTTTATACCTACGGAACTGCGAAACGAAGTTAAACCTAAAATTGTATGCCGGCAGTATCGATTATAACCATCAAATTTGTTTATACAGAGCCTCATTTCTCTTCCATTTGTAAGATAGTCCCACATGAAAAAATTAAGTTTTACATCATATATCGGAGAAACCATCAACCTATTCCCGCCAAATTTGGCGAAGAATTTGTAGGTTCTGTGATAGGTCACGTTAATTTGTACGTTTTAAGCTTGCCAGACACTTATTTTCAGAATGGCGTCTATAATAACAATTTTGCTTAGTGTGTTTTATCTAAGAAAGTATGAAACCGATTTTAACTTAACTTTGTATACTCTATCTATGACAATCACCGAGTATGCTAATACTGTTTTGTTCTTCATTTATCGAGATCGTCACTTGAAAAAAAAAATGGATGTTTAAGCCATATCTCGAGGACCAATCAACCGATGCCCAACAAATTATACACGCAAGTAGTGCTACAGCAGGGTATGTAAACTAACATTTTTATGTGCGGCAGGCATTTTTTAATGGCTTTAATATAAATAATTTATGTCAGTAGGTAACATCTATTAACATTTATCAAAATTTAACTACATTTTATACACTGGCAGTATTGATCAATTATGCATATAGAGTTCATCTTTTGCTAGCATTTTTGTAAAATAGAGCAAGGTGAGAAAATTGAACATTTCGCCGTATTTCCGGAACAATTCAACCCTGGAAAACAAAACAGAGATCATTGAAACATCATCAACACTATTTTATTCCTGACGGGCAGTAGCAATTGCAAAGATATAAATCCACCTCCCTCACCACCCACAGCAGGTTTTTTTTTACGACACCGATGTGTCCTCGCTACCAATAACCATTGGCCAGCCGAAGTAACAAGGGAAATTCTTTTGTTCGCAGCCATTAATTGCATCCGCAAACCGTTAGTAGAACTGTGTTTCTTTCGTCTTTAGCCTTTGGGGTTGTTTATTACCCACCACTTGCCACCAGGGACCAGATCCTTCAGTCTTAGCTGATTGAACAAGAGGTGATTACCAGTGACCAAATATCAGAACATGCAGAAGCTAGGTTTGTCGCTTATCGGACATTTAACCAATTCTGTGGTTTCCTTGAGGTGTGACATTCTCCCAGACATCGACTATTTATATTTGGTAAAAATATCATGGGTAAGCTTTATTCTAATCAGGTTGGGAAGCTCAAGGCTAATAGTTTGATATATAAGATTTTCACCACCAGATAGAGCAGGTGTTCTTTGTGTACCGGATTTTATTCGTTTTGAATATAAACAAATGGAACATTTGCAACTCCGGCCAAAATAAATATAATTGTGTAAAATCTTCCTATTTGTATCCTGGTAGAACTTGTACTTCGCACTAAGAGTAAAAATTTAACAAAATATGGCCACATGTTATTTTCTATCCGGTCGTAAAATTGGATTTAGCAACATGTTAGCCTACACAAATAAGTTATTCAAATGCAACAATTGAATGGAAAAATTCCTTTTGATGTCAGCTATATTTATTTCGTTCTTAAACTCTAACTTCGATAACTACCATTTGTATTTTTACTGTTTACCCTTGTAAATGCTATTGGAGTGAGTGAATAATAGCTTATAAGAAAGTCAATACTTAATATTTTGGGACGGGCAAGCAAATATTACAATTCGGGCCAGACACAAATTTTTACACACATATAAATACAATTTGTCAATTTACCGCTAGTTTAGAAGCGAACTGTTTGGAACACCAATGAACTTTATGGTGGAAATGTTACTTGTGCCCAAGTCTCCAATAAGGAATCTAGTTTTCTCCTCCACCCGAGGAGAATAAACCTTAACCACGAGTAAGAAATATCGTCGTACGTGATGAAGTCAGCATTGCCGCTAAGAGACGACATGGTTCCGTATTTTTATGAACTCGCCGCTAGGAAACGGACCGGTCACTTCCAAGCTGCATTTGCCATTCGACTTCCAGCCAGAGAAGAAGTGCTGAGTCCCTTTCAATGTCGTTATAGACAGCACAATTTTTTGTTTAAATTCTGGTAGTTTTAATGCGAGAATTTGGACCCATACTCTTCCAAAAAGTGGACTTGGCTACTGAGTCAACACGGAAAATGGCATATACATTAGGCGCGGGTTTCCTATCACTTCCTCCACTGCCGTAGTTTACTGTACGAGTATCTCACGTTTTCTCCGATATCATCATCTTCAATAAAGGACCATAATGTTATCAAAAATCGATGCCACATACAACCAAGAACTACTTAATATAGTCTATTCACAGTATCTTCACATTTCTTTTCATCAAACTTTTGAAAAATCACCCCATGTATGATGTGTTTGGTCGTTTCATAAATATGACGTGTATCACAATCGTTTTAAATTTTTGTTGACATTATAGTATCATATATTTTTTAAATTTAATGTTTACTTATATTTTATTTTTAATTACAGTATTTTGTTTCTAACTAATATTAATAACATAATAACTAAAATTGATGCACTGGTAACCCCTCGTAAGAAATAGTTCTTATGAAAAGTATTAGTAAACTTATTGCGCACGAATGCAGTGCGTTGTCCCTTTGGTGTAATTTTCTAGACTCCTTTAAGATTTGTTTTCATGATGTGGAGGAATAGCCTGGAAGTATAACTTATGCAGGGTTTCAGAAAAGTTGAAAGTAACCATGAATGGACTATTCAATCTTTAAATTAATGTAACAAACATTGTGCTACAATAAGGATATTATTTACTCTCAGTTAATTTTTTAATGCGTTCTGGAATTACCTTGAATTTTTATGAGTGGAGAGTGTTACACTACTATTTCGAAATTTTGTATTTTTCACTGCGACCGGAGAGTATCAATTTGATATTCCGTTTTACTGACAGGCAGGGCACAAGGAACTGTTCAGTAAATTTTCTGAGTTTAGTAGAGAATAATTATTGCTGTGTAGTTACCTACACAAAATAATAAATTTTTTCTTCTAGGCAGTCACGCCTGAGAACATTACCAACGCTGTGAATGTATAACAAATTATGAAATTCTGGGAAAATCTTTTTTATGCCCAGTTGTTCAAAAAATTTCTGTACTCCTAAAATGCAAGTTGTGGAAAAAAAACATAAATATAAAATGTAAGCGAACATGCGACCCCTTACCACAAAAAAAAATTGGCTTAGTTTTGGCAGTAGACGTAATTTACACACTGCACTCCTGTTATTTGAAGTACTGCGAACCGGTCATTCTTGTTTCACGTATTCAATTCGTGTAGCAGGTAGACGTGAAATC
>NQII01000968.1:473365-487433 GCA_002778355.1 Clitarchus hookeri | reverse complement strand
GAACTGCCTGGAACATCGTCTTACGCAAGTGAAGTCAGTTTAAACTTCTAAAAGTTTTGCCCGAAAATATTTGTTTGGACTAACTCACAAATTATTACTCAGTACTAATAACATAACTAAAAATTTTCTCTCATGTAATATCGTGTGTTCGTGTGTATGTACGAGCGTGTGATATGTGATTATTTATATCCCGATTTGCTTACAATTTTATACTTTGAACGCATGGTTCTCTGAAAGAAAAGGCACCCCCTGTCCTAAATGCACCGTCTAAAGTTATACGAGATAAATAAATAAGGAATCAGTTACCCTTAATCTGAAGTAATATTACTTCATGGCTTACCTCATATACACTTAACTCCTGTCCGAACATCCAAAAAATATCACACACTTAACTTTAACTATCAGTCACGATTTATTCATTATTACATTATGTGTATTATAAAGTGTTTGTGACAAGATAAAAAGCCTCTAAAATACAAAGTTTACTCATTATTAATCTCTCATTATTTGTTCTGAATTTCCACTATTATAAATCTATTTTGCCATTTACTGTATTTTATTACTGTATAGATGTCGACTGTACTCGACACATTCCTTCAATTTATTTATTTATGTTGTGTTAAACTGCTTTAGACATAATAAAGGCCCCGTGTTTTAACTCAAAGAAACAATTATTACAATTATTTAATTATGCGTTCTCTCCAATTATGACTAAAAAAATATTTCCAAGAGAAAATACACGATTAAGTCATGGAAGACTTGTGTTAGCAGAAGGAATTTGACACAAAAATAATTAAGTAAAAAAGAAATTTACGTAAATTACCAGCCTCGAGTACGCGGCTCACAGGGGTCTAAATCTAAAGGAGACAACATTCCAGATTTTAACAAAAACAGACGCAGCAAAACAAATGACTCGCAAATCCGTGTCCCCGTGACATATTTAACATTATTGGATTTACGTTCTAGAACATCTGTCTGAAGGTAGAGAGACAGAACGAGGGAAATTTTGTATTCCAGCTCTGGAACAATATTGAAACAAAAAACAGCCATCACGACACCTGTCAGAAAAGGAGTAAAGAAAACACAATATTTCTTTGCATAAATGTTCTAGTCAAGGTCGTTGGATAGAACAAATAAATAAATTTATGACAAACATCTTTAAAAATTTTGAAATTATCATTATATGATTTTCAGCAAACGATAGCTATTGCATAGTTTCCGTATGACTATTTATACAAATCATAAATTTTTTTAACTTTAACGAAGAACAGGGAAATTCATATTAAAATTATTTTAAACAAACTAAGCTGGTAGGCAGTGTCTCAAATAATTTTAAAATTTCTTTGCAAAAGTTATGTTACAAAAATTCACGGTTTCATAGTATGCAGAATTTTTTCTGTTATTCGTCAATTAAAAACATTAAAAAAATTCTCTGTAGACAAAAATATCTTGAGCAAACACGCTGAATGGTTTCAATTCAAACTATCTCATGTCTACAAGTGCGTTATTTCTCAATTATTTACGTCTACTGCAGCCACAGCTGTTCTTTCATCTCTGAATTTCATGTCGCAAGCTCTTCTCAATGTTTAGCTTGAAACAATAATATAAAAATACCCGCTAAGAAAATGGTTACTAATAGGGACAACCTGAAGAGCTGTAATTAAAACCATACGCTCGTGACGAGTGACATATTTCGCGCCACCTTAGTGTAGCATTGCGGAACAGACACTAATTGCATACGCTGCAGTTGAGTAGAGAGATGTGTCAACAGGTGAAATGGGGTCAAATAACGTATCTACATAAATAAATAAAAAAAATTCATTCAGGCAGTGTCCATTCCGAGTACAGATAGTAATTGTCCATTAATTTAAAGTCATATGCGGATGTTCATTATCACTGGACGGATACTTTTTAAGATAAACGCGGAAATCTGTGAGCAGGCTGCCGTACCTCGGTGACATCGCCCAAAACGTCGAAAGATCATATAATATTTGCGGGGTGTAATCAATGGTCTATAGCAACCCACTTGTTTTCGTTTAATAAAACTGTCAAATGAAGCATCTTTCCCAGTATCCAAAAGCATAATAATATTCTTAAGAATTATATTTTTGCTCGACATCATGCTTGTAACATTGCAATGAACTAGGATACAAAAGGAAAAAAGAGGTAAAATATTTTGCCAAACAACCGACGGACAGGAGAGGAATGTATCAATTATTTTGCAGAACATACGAGACTGGAAATATCTGAACGATGGGTGAAGCATAACATGTAAGCTTCGTTGCGCCTTTTCAAATTACGTCTCAAGCTGTGATCATCGTTTACTATATTACGACCATAACGAGTTACCGTTATAAAAATGTAAACATTTTCCGCAAATAAAACGTTTTCATGTCATCAGTTCAATGACCGATATTACTACTTACCTAGCAAATAGGTATCTCCTGGGAGCAAACCTACGGAACATATTTTACATGGTAAGCATTCTTAGCCATTCGCCTACCAGGTCAAAAGTTTCTTATGCAAGATAATATAATTGAATTGGAAAGAGTAAACGCTATATCAACGTTCGTTCATTTATTTTTCAGCAATGGGAAAACAAAATGTAAAGAAATGACAAAACTGTTAATATTATTCACTGCACGAACAAACAGCAAAATTGTTTTGAGAGCATAAAATTCATAAAAATTTGTGTCCAGAAAAAACAAACATTTTTATGTGTAGATTGCTATAACATCTATAAAATATATATATGTTATCTCTGATTGAGTGTTACAAAATTCGTGAGATTATTGGTTAAGTAAAAAGAGACAGAACGCATATGACTCAGCCTAAAGTGATAATTGAGGACGGCATGCACCCTTTAAGCAAGACGTTTTAAGAAATATAAATATCAGAAATCATATGAAATTAATAACGTAGTCCAGTTTAGTAATTTGCTGCATTATGATGTCAAGTGTGTGAATTGTAGGTTGGTTACGTCATTCCCAGTCACAACTTAATGTAAATATACACGAAAGTTTGCCTTAGTGGTACACTTTCAGGCCAGAAGTTCTCGTTAAAGTAGCATACAAAGTTTGAAAAGGTGCGGTAGAACGCCTGGCGGCTATGAAATCTGTGAAACGTTAGCGATCTTACACAAGATGGCACCCCCTGTGATAATAAAAGGGATGAGATCACAAATAATTCACAAATTGAGGTCCCTCTTTAGACAAAACAATGCACTTAAACGTGTTATTTAAGTGTATTTTTTTTCTGGTATTTTTTTTTATAAAATCTTATTTTAACTTTTTGGTAATGCGGCTTTCCTCCCTCAATGATCACTTTAAGTTATGTGTCTTATTTATTGTCCATCTCATTTTGCACGAGGAGTCGCCCCAATTTTATTACGGTTGATCAGAGGCAATCTGTATATGAATTTCGTCGTCGCAGTGTAGAAAATGGGGGGATTGTAACGCCGGAGATGCGTAAAAGAATGCAGAGGTGCTGAGTAATGTGCGTGCGGCCGCATGCCAGCGAATGGACGGTAGACACTATACACATATGATGCAAATACCGGCCGAAGTGTTATGGGCCCCTGCTGTGTACCGCTAGTTCGGCTCGTATGCTTGTACTGAAGTTGATGCTTGTTAACGTGTACTTCATTACAAGAATTATGACATGTGGAACTTTACAATGGACAATTTACTGCCTTTATTACATCACTACTGTGTAGCTTGTGCGGTGCCCCACACACGATCAAACACTACATATTTCGAGCCACTGAGACCAAACAGTTGACCATACGAAAAAATGAATTAGGTATTTTCTTCACATTTTTCACTTCGGTACGCCACCCCAGTGTTAAAATAAGCCGTTTTTATACGGCATAAACTCCAATAAGCTTAGTTTTAGTATAATCAATGAGATACGCGTTGTATTCTTCGTGATTGTATGCATTCTGAGGAGTGCGTTATTCAAATACAATTAATAGGATTTCTAGATAATCTGTGATATTTCAGGGGGGATCACTGCAATAATATCGTTTATGGAAGATTTATTTATGAAAATTGTTTATTGTTTGTTCTTAGCTCAGACCGTAAAAGCGCTGTTTTTACATGTTTTGGGCTTGATTCTCGTTCGACAGTTTTCATTTTTTTTTTTTTTTTTTTTTTTTTTNTATGAATTTCTCTATGATATTCAAATAAATTTTTAAGTTACTTCTTCTTTTTAAGGCGTTTGAACAATTTCATCCTTCGCTATGGCACCAAGTTAGAAACCGAATGCAAACTATGCAGTGATCCGATATACTACGTCATAAAGTTTTGACAGACTTTGCAAGTAATATATCAAAGAACTAAATTTTTCACACATACGTAACTTTTGCAAAAATGCAACACCATAGGGATATATGTGCTTGAAATGTACTTTTTGCCACAGATTAGGTGCGTGACAATAAACAATTGATTAGGATTGCAGGACTGTACATTATCTCTGTCCTTGAGTATTCAGTATGGTGTGAAGCCCCCACGTTCTGCAATCAGTGCCCTTAAACGTCGTGGCATGGAATCAAAGAGGACCTGGATATGTTGCTGAGGAATCTCCATCCGCGTGGTTTGTATGCGAGTCCACAAAGCATCAACAGTGACGAACAAGTCACAGACAAACTATATCCCAGATATGTTCAATGGGTGACATGTCAGGCGAACGTGCAGGCCAGGGAAGCTGTGGTACTCGTCGTTCTTTGAAGAAGGCTTTCACATTCTTCGCCACATGTGGTTGGGTATTGTCTTGCTAAAATATGGCATGTGGAGTCGCCTGAAGGAGGGATAGTACCTTGGACTCTGATGTAGCGGTTGCTGTTCAGATTGCCCTCAATACGTAGGAGCAGGGATCGCATGTTGTATTCAATGGCGATCCAAACCATCACACTTCGTGTTTGTCCGCTATGCCGCTCTACAATGCAGGCTGCCAGATTACTGTCACCACGGTAGCGTCTAACACGTATCACTGTAGGACAGGTTGAAGCGGAACTCGTCTGGAAAAACTACATTCTGCCACTCAGCACGCCAGTGACGGCGTTCAAGTCCCAATTGCAGTCTGAGACGATCGTGGTTTCTGGACAATGGAAACCGATGCAATGGCATGCGTGCCACAAGTCCAGCCCACAACAGACAGCGTCGAATCGTCGGCGCAGACAGGTCCACACCCGTTGCAGTACTCCAATGTCGAACCTACACTGTGGACGAGGTTGTACGGTCCATTACGCTCATGTGGACAAGATGGCGGTTATCCCATGCTATGGTCACATTGCAAGGTCCAGTACCCGCTCTTTGCTGCGTATGACCCTCTTCTATCCACTGGTGCCACACACGCATAACTGTCGTAGCAGTTTGCTCTGTACGAGCCGAAATGTCACGGTATGACATTCCCGTTTGCCGGAGACCGATCATTCTGCCCCGTTCGAACTCACTCACATGCTGATATGGCACCCATTAAAGTCGACGAGGCATACTGGCACTTGCTTTCACTTCGTTTGACGGCTCTTCACTGGCTGAACTAGGCGTAACACGAACTTTTTCGGTCACACACGAGAGGGCGCTGCCGGGCCTACATGTACGCCATCTCTCTGCAATCAACATCATTTATTGCTGGTACACTGTTCTACACATCCTCCGAGTTTGGATTCATGCGTTCCATTATTTCTGGGTGTTGATATTTTCACAAACAATAGTGTATTTCCATTGCCATTTACATTCAGGATTTATGGGGAGAATTTCGGGACGTGGGCCTACATAGTGTGATTCTATAAAATACATAACAAAAATTCACTACGTCATAATTAAACAAGTTGGAAGAGTCGTTATCTCAGCAGTTGTATATAAAGTAACCAAAAAATAATTGTAAATTATAATTTACAAATAATTATAAAAAAGTAATACTGAGTATGGAGATCGGCGGAGAAAAATTTGTTCGTGTAATGTAACGTTTATTTCCCTGCCGTTAGTATGCAGCAAGTATTTTTGACAGTTGCGGAGCTGAACATTCACGAAACTGCGTTTTTTGCTAATATTGGTAAATAATATGTTATGACGAAAAACTATTTGGAAATGATGGCCAAACCTGTAATTTAGTAAGCCCTTCTTCAAATAAATGCTGGAGATGCAATACGTTAAAATACTAACTTTATATATGTTTTAATGGGAATTTGTAAAAGAGAAGCTTAAGTAGCTGCTCTTAAAAGAAGGCTATTAAAAAAGTCGTAAATCTTATAGCAATCTCCCAGCTTTAAACGTCTGTGCGCACGCCGTCAAGGTAAACATAAGTATTCATTTACTGACCTTATTACTGACACTAAATTAACGTTAGTAAAAAATAAAAAAATGATAACTTTTAGGTCCTATCTCATAACATACACAAAAAGCGATTCATAAATTCACTTTTAAGAAAAGTTTCAACATTACATCTGAAACACTTAATTGAAAGGTGCTCTTGTTATGAACAAAACGTAACGTCATGTGCCCACGTATACATCTTCTTCAGCCATTGTGTTCGTCTGTGTTGTCATCATTTTTTCGTCCTTAATGTTATTATTATTATTATTTCAATTTTCTGTATATACCATTCTGGTTGTGTTGTGTCGTTTTTCTTGCGACATCTGACTAGATTCCTGCTTAGTATAATCATGATATATATTTGTCTACTACAGCTAACCCTGAGGCTGCGGTGGTGTAGTAGTCAGACTTCTCGCCTCCCACCTAAGGCGAACCGGGTTCAATCCCTGGGTGGGCTACTCCCGGATTTTCGTTTCTGGGAATCGTGCCGGGCGATGCCGCTGGTCGGCGGGTTTTCTCAGGGATCTCCCGTTTCCTCGCCTTTTCATTCCGGCGCTGCTCCATACTTACCTCAATCACCCTCATCGGCTCTCAAGATCTCACTGTTAAGAGCCGACCAGATTTATTCGCTCACTCACAGCTAACCCTGACTCATTTATATTCCTATTTTGTGTCGTTAAGTTTTTTGTTTACATGGAAAGTTTTCTGCGGCTATAGTAAAGCGTTGAAGCGGCTTACATCCACGATAAAAGTTCCGATAAGACGTAACCAGTCGGAATAGCCTAAACGACAGCACAGCGGACTTTCGCCAGTCTCGAAACATGGCCTGGCACGTACGTTCAGCACCTGGTGCGACTAGAAAGTCCGCAACACACTGGCATAAGGAACCATACGTCGTTTGTCTGTGCGGAATATGATTGAGGAGGGGGGGGGGAGAGTATCGGTATTACTTTCCATTCTCGTCGAGGCCGGCAACGATTGGGGTCTGCTTCCGGCGCGCATGCGCAGTGATACGTGGTCAGCCAGCGGTACCGGGTCTCCGACAGCAGGGTCGGCACTAGCACTAGTCAAGGTATGTTTCTCGCGGCCATGCACGTTTATTGTCTTTTTTGCGGTATCTTCACTACCTAAGTACGACATTTTTCGTTGTGTCCTATATAAATAATATATCTCAAGCGTTTTATAATGCCATTAAGATTAACGCACTTTCTTTATTGGTTAAATATAACGTCACTTATGTTATTTGTATAAATGATACTATTCATTTCATACTAATCATGAATTAGAAACTGAGTGAAAAGAGATATGCTGGTAATGGCTAGTAATATTCTTATTTTATGGAATTGAGTTTTTTTTTTGCGTTATTTGTAAAGTAGACGCTGTTGCCATGTTTAAATATTTATTAATACTTTACTGGAAGCACATTATATTGTTATTTATAAATATATATTTTGATTACCTGTTCAGAGCACAAACACAAAGCGTTGGCTTCTCCTCGACTTTTTCTTCCAGACTTGTTTGATTGTCATAAAAATGTAGCGGAAGGACACGTACTGAGTAGGCCGAAAGTAGAACTTACGCAGGGCTTCAGAAATGTTAGTAGTAAATAAACGATGGAAGTTTGTTTGGAAGATTCCATGCAAGCTTGCATGTCCGCTAGTATGTATTATTCCATGGAATATTTAGCCGCCTGTTGGCCGTTTTTTCAAACCTTTTAACTATTGCAAATTTTAGTGGAAGGTTTCGACAAGGTGGAAATTTTAGTCAAAGAACGGGCGGTGGGTTTCGGTATAGTACTAATAGTGATGACAGTCATTATTTAGAATAATTTTGTTTTGAAAAAAAACAAGGTTATTAAACAAGTGTAAAGTATAAATAATGAATACGATTTGCAAAATTGTGATCTGTGAAAATTGTGACACACATCCATGTTTATTTTAAATTAAATGTTTTGGAGGAAACGGGAGATCCCGAGAAAAAAAAACCCGCCAACAAGCGGCATCTTCCGGCGCTATCCCACATGCGAAAACCTGGGAGGGACACCGCTGGGAATCTAACCCGGTTCGCCTAGGTGGGAGGCGAGTAGTCTGACCACTACACCACTAGCCCAGGCAAATTAACCTTTTAGCTGCGAATAATTCCACCAAAGCTGGAAACTTTTTTAATCGACTTTAGGCATCCCAAATAAGAGTTCCTAGCGATGGCGACAGATTCTGAGCGCTGCATAACTTTTGGGGGCCAAAAAACCCCCGATTTTTTGCACTATTGTGCTTATAACTCGGAAACGACGCATCCTACAGAAATTTTTACCATTACCACAATTAAAGAGCATAAAATTGCGCGTCGAATAATCTTGTCAAAAATTGAAATTGGTTCAACCGTTCAGCCGCTGTTGATCGTCAAAATTTGGCAATTTTTTCCAATTTGCCTAATAAGTTAGTTGTACTCAAGTTTCAACCTCTGTAACCAACAAACAGCTTTTCCAAATGAAAATTTTGAGTAATGGAGGTTGTAGAGAATCAAATTCTGTATTAAGGGAGGTCTCCAGTGTGACATTCGCTCATTCTGATGTAAAGCTAAAAATAAAAAACCCGGAAAGTAGTCGTAGTCATTGCGCTATCCACCAATGAAATAAATACCAATTCATGTTCACTGCTAATCCTAATTTATATATANATATATATATATATATATATACTGCTGTGTTAACGATCACAGTGTCTGCATCCTCAGTTGCCTGCTTGACTTGACAACCTTCTGCTGTCAAATTATCTCTCAACATTGAGATAAGATGTTGTACTGTGCTCTTATTCTTAATTTAAAGATGTTGATTGATTAATTAAGATATCTTAATTTATCCTGTTGCAGTTCAACAGGAAACACTCTTTTGGCATTGTCGCTGTCATTGTCTCGTCAAATAGGACAGATGGTGAAGACATGGCCGGGGCTCTTCGGGCTTGTTTGGAAGATTTGATACTTTTATCAGCAGCATCCTCTGGGTATCCATCAAAAATGATCGTACAATTTGGCCCAATGTGGGTTTTTACGTACTTGACGTACTTTTCGATGATTGCATTAAAATGCTCACCACTGTTCCAGACAAATCTATGTAAAAGGAATCCACCATCAACAACAAAGTCTGCATTACTAGGGATGTCAATATTAACGGGGTTGAATAGCTTGTACAAATCCGATTTCTGCGTCTTCCGCATTGTTCCATCTTTATTGAAAAGTGTTAGTGGGAATGGGGCCAACTCATAAGAGAAGCACGACTTGAGCTGATGAGGTGATTTCATTTGAAAAGGAATTCTGTGGAAAATTGTATCAGGGCTGACAGGGACGGGATCACCATTCATCTTCACAGTACACTTTACATCTTGTAAGGGTACTACTCGGTTTTTCCTCAGGAACTTCACATCTTTGAAGTTCTTTCCTTCAGCTAGAGCCATGCTCTTTTTTCCCTTTTTGTAGGCTTCGTGTCAGTCTATGTTACTACCTCCCAAGACCCCAGTACTTATGCACGTGATGGATTGTCCGAGAGGAAATGGGTCATGGGAATCAAACCATTTAGTGAACTTTTCCACATCAATGTTGTCTCTCTTCATTCGAGAGTTGGTGTCAATGTGTTGGTCAGATGAGGTAAATTATGCTCCACAGAACTCTTCAATGTGATGTGTAACGTCAACTGCAGTTGGCATTCCAGCAACCCATCTTGCCAGGGTTCCATCAGTGGTCCTACGCCCTCATGATAAACAGCCACAAGAAGATACAGCTCTCATTAATACTTGTTCAATTGTCATGTCCGACCACACACCTGACCAGTGTTTTTGTGTCCTTCTAATGGTAAAAAAACCTTTCGTCACAAATTATTCATATTCACCCTGAGTAAGTCTTTTGTCAAGTGCCTTTATGTCCAGTAAATACAGTTGGCTTGCTTTCGCGTAATTAAAGTGGCCGCTTTCATGGAAGTAAGGTATCATGTTCATTGTTGATTCAAGATGCAAACTCCAATTCCCACTCCTTTCGGCTTCTATAAACTGTTTCAGTATGGAGACCATGCGAAAGTACTGCACCCAAAGCTTAGCAGTTGGGCTTTTGCCCTCCAAGTCTTTCAGTGGTTGACATTTTTGCATAAGTTCATTCATTTGAGAATCATTAATCTCAAACTCATCAGTCCCGTATTTCATGAGAAGAGACGACAATGCTGTTTCATCTTGTTCGGAGAATGTCATTACCGACAGAATTATTTTCCCAAGAGCAAACTGAGCCAATATATGCCCTCTGGCAGCCCTTGAATAATAGTGACCTGACATCATTGTTTTAGTAGATGCCAATGCAAAGCAGATATTGAATAAATCTTGTAGGCCGCTCCCATACATTATAAAGCCAATTTCGGCCATGTATGACATCAAAAGTTGGAATCCTCCAAGCCTGGCTACAACACAGCTCAGCTCACTATCTGCTCCACATGAAGCAAGGATTTTTCTTGCGCTTTGATGTATAAAGGATGATCGAAAGTCACAAAACAGATTTTTTGTCGTTGTTCCTGAAATTTTCTAGCAACTGTTTTGAGGGCTGTATATACTGTGTCGATGTCCGATAGAGGGGCTCTAATGAACGGAAGGCATAATATATGTGAAGTCTGGTAAGCCTCGTCAGATGTAACTGTCTCCATAAACCCATTCCACCCTGGTAACTCGACGACATTGATCAATTTCCCGTACATCCACAGCAGATCTGCTGACCTTGGCAGTACTTCTTTCCCGACTCCTCCATCAATAGGCTCAATGGCCACAGTGGCTAAGCCCCCTTCACTAGGTTTGTCAAAGTGCTCCAGAGGAATGCAGCCGTACTCTCTCAGGAGGTTGCTTTCGGTATTGTCTTAACCTTGACGATGGGGGTTCTGGGGACCAGATCCTGTTTGGGAGTAAAACACTGAATACCTCCCATTGCATGAAAGGTGTCAGCCCATCGATTGTGTCCATGCCTTAAGTCTGCATTGTCAAATATGAACTATGTGAATGAGTTTGTTGCCACAATTTCCAGAGGCTGCTGAAGAGTTGAAACTTCGAATTTCCTCACTTCCCCATACGAACTACTGAAACCCATAGCAGAAAGCACTTCTACCAGACGCCTCGATCCATAATTCCTATACAGAAGAGTTCCAACTCCAAGTAGGATCGGGGAAGTGAAAGATCTTGGTCGGGTGGCTGATATCAAGGAGTGTGCAATGGCTTGGACTTTTTTAAGAGTTCCCTCCTTCTTCTCTCCATCATCCTTCTTTTTTCCTGAAGATCTTGTAATGGTATTATTCAGCAACAACTGCAACGAACCTGGGATGCCGTCGTTGACACTATTCAAAAACAAGTCAGGAGAGGGATACTTGTCCAATGAATATACTTTCGTCCTGATGTCCTCACGAATGATTTCCGCAGCAGCTTTTACAACCCGCAGGTGTTCATCATCCACATTAGTTTTGCTGGACATATTGGAATCTTGCACACAGCCTTTTTATGAGATGATCCGTTCTTTTGGGAATGGTGCTTGGGTAAGATTGGAGTATGTCGGCCAGTGAGAATTGGCATAAGTGTTCATTCTCTTCCTGTAATTGGCAATGAAGTCGATACAGTCCTTCATGTCAGCAGTTTCAGGATGGATAACAGGGTTAGATGTTTCGAGATGATTACGAAATTTCAGACGACATGAGTCGTGGTACCTGCCTTCAGCTGCTATCAGATCTGTTTCAGAGCAAGCCTCCGTAAAATACCCTCACCCACTTCACCACCTCTTACTTCAGCAGCAGTTCTTATACTTCGTATCGAATCCAAAGTCATAACCCTATGCACCCTATCTCGTTTGTCTTTTCGTTGCTTGTTTTGTTGGGCTTCAAACAATTCAGAAGCATCGTCCTCGCAATAAATGCACAGCTTCTTGAAGTCAAACGTTTTCACGTCCCGACTTGTCGTACGGGTTGGGTTATTTCCTTCTCTTTCAGCTTTAAAAATACTCGACTCCTTGGTGTAAGTTCCTTTTCGACACTTTTCATGAACAATGACTGGCGTTAGATTCTCAAACCACTTATGGTGGTTATCCTTTCTCCTCTTACTGGCCACAATAAAGGTTTGCAGTGCCCTTACCCCTATAGTAGCCGTATCCCCATCCTCTCCAAAACCATAACCACATATGAAACAAGTGGTGCCCTCCATATCCAAGGCAGCTCCCTACGAGTCACTCATAGGTAGGTAATGCACGAATTCACGATCTCCACACGTAGTTGTAGAACACTGTGAACACAAAAACTAACTAAAATCACTATTTGAATTCAAACATAGATACACTATGAACCGAAGTCGACGATAAACTAAAGAAGAGACAGGAAGGGCTCGACGACTGAGTTGGCCTGGGAAGAGAGAGAGAGGGATCCAGGACAAAGGGGCCAAGTGGCCCGCGTTACCCTCCCAATTCCACATAACGGGACACCTGGAAGCCTAAGACCCTGGCCCAAGGACGGCCGACGAGACCCTCTTCACTTTACACAACTCGGAACCACAGAGGGGCTAGAGTGAACCACTAGAGTGAACAAGTCATTTGACGTCACAATAACAGTCTTTCTGATAATTGAGCGCTACGACTACTTTCAGGGTTTTTTATTTTTAGCTTTACATCAGAATGAGCGAATGTCACAATGGAGAGCTCCCTTAATACAGAATTTGATGCTCTACAACCTCCATTACTCAAAATTTTCATTTAAAGAAGCTATTTGTTGGTTACAGAGGTTGAAACTTGAGTACAACTAACTTATTAAGCAAATTGGAAAAAAATTGCCAAATTTTGACGATCAACAGCGGCTGAACGGTTGAACCAATTTCAATTTTTGACAAGATTATTCGACGCGCAATTTTATGCTCTTTAATTGTGGTAATGGTAAACTTTTCTGTAGGATGCGTCATTTCCGAGTACAAGTGCCAAAACATCACGGTTTTTTGGCCCCCAAAAGTTATGCGGCGCTCAAAATCCGTCGCAAACGCTAGGAACTCTTATTTGGGATGCCTAAAGTCGATTAAAAAAGTTTCCAGCTTTGGTGGAATTATTCGCAGCTACAGCCTTTTTGGGCTAATTTGCCTGGGCTACGCCTTGGCCCCTGAAACCAGAAATTAGTGTGGGTGTGAAAGGGTAAAAACCACGAGCGAGTTTCTCTAGAGGGATTGGTTAGTTGCTCCCACGCGGCTCGAACGACGAGATGAATGTTGAGGAAAACCGCCCGACGAAGTTGGCGCCAGCCATCAAGAAGTCCCTCGCGGCTTTGCCCGCGGCTGTGAAACAACATTAAGGCTCCCGCCTACCTGTCGCTTCAACTGCGTTGCAGTTCGTTTGAAATATACGTTTTCCCACGAAACTATCAAACGTGCATCCAATGTGCTCATCTACGAAAATAACACACACTTCATACGAGGCCTGTTGAGTGCTTTCAAGATGTCATGAACATTGGGAACACCATTTCAGAGTACTTCGACATAGTTGAAAACTTCTGTTTAGAGCTCTGCATCTAAAGTTGAGAGATTTGTGTGGCTTTTAACAACGATGTCTTGAGAGCCGATAAAGGGGAAGCGAGGTGAGTATGGAACAGCGCTGGGTTGAAAGGGCGGGGGGAACGGGAGATCCCAAGAAAAAAAACCGCCGACCAGCGGCATCTTTCTGCACGATTCCCACTTGCGAAAATCCGGGAGTGAAACCGCTGGGGATCGAACCCGGAT